>MJUU01053559.1:134959-145323 GCA_002080025.1 Modiolus philippinarum
TTTTATATGAAGCCTTGTAGTTTAATTCAGGCGACCCATTCAGTAGGTGAATCTTTAATGTGAAGGTACAAAACTGCGATCAAAGGAACTAGACGAATGGAGAAAATAACTATAAATATTATACTGCTAAATCATCGGTGCACGATAACAGGGATCGTGATGATGAACTAATGCACAAACGAACGCACGATACAAGCGTTCGTGCAGACAAACGAACGAAAGCGGCGTTCGTCCAGACGAACGAATTATTATTTTAGAATAATCAATCAAATTTTATTATTTGGTTTCAATCGTTTGATTCCTTGCACGAACGAACGAACGCGTTTATCGTGCAGACGAACAATCAACGCAAACGAACGGAAAACGATACACGAACGAACCAAAAAAGATACACGAACGAACGGTAAACGAAAACCGAACGAAAAGAAAAAAGACAAGTTAAACGAATCAGGGACGTATATAAAAGTGAGGAAATTACTTGTCTTTGTTATTAAAACAAATATATAAACAATATTTAAGTTCAACATATTAAGTGTTTTTTTTTATTTGGATTTCAGCTCCTGACAATTCTGTACAATAATTTTGTTATTATCTCCATATTCTGAAATCGAAAGTAATGTAGTACATTTTCCTTGAATAAAAAAATATGAAAGATAATGAAAGATAAATTCTTAAATCAAATATTTTGCATTTCTAATGATTTGTGAACAATGTTCATTCAACCTCTTAATTTTGAAATTGTTCATTCCAAATGTGAACTGTAGGCTGTACAGACTGTTCATTCCACATTAGATTCTTTTATCAGTATTGTTTAACTGTTTGTTTCACATCTAAATAGTTAACATCGTTTATTCTATGTCCAATTTATTTGTTTACATTGCTCAATCCACATCTGATCAAATTAATAGATTGTTTATCAAATTATTAAATTGTTCATTCCACATGTGAACTGTGTGATTAACAGACTGTTCATTCCACATCTGATTCCATATCCTTATTGTTTGATTTCTGATTAGTTAAATTGCACATTCCACATCCAATTAAATTGTTAATTGTTCATTCCACATCTGAAGTCTTTATTCCAATGTTTGATCATTTCGCATATGAATTGTAAAGATGATTCATTTCACATCTGATTTTCAACAAATTTGTGAATTAGCTACTGAACATGCTGATAACTTTAATTTACGACAGTGTAATGGCAAAGGCATCATTTATTATAGCAGAAATAATATATATGACAACTAAATTTCGATAAATGGGTAAAACTCATATTTACAAATTACATGATATAAATGTAGTGGTTTACAACTTCAGTACACACTAAGGGCATATTGTTTTGCCCAATATACTGCCTTTTAAGATATATAAAAGTTTGTGTCTTTTTGCCAAATAAACTGCTGCAAATCAACTATTACCACACATACAGACACTAGAAAGGCAACCAAATCTGCACTTTATGATAGTTACTTGAGCACTCAACACATATAAACACATTATGAATGCGGCTGTTTTCTGTTTTAACTATAACAAGTGGAAAATTATTGAGATATGTGTAAAAATTAAAAAGATATTTTGTTAACAATAAATTAAAAATAAATCAAGTTGTTACATCCAATGTTCAAAAATGCATATTCATAAAAAAAGGGAAATACAAAATTACTGAACAGGTTGGTCAGGAGCCTTAATAAAAGGCAAAATAATTACTTTTTTTACCATGTTTTGAAAATTCTGGAAAAAAAGTTTTATATCATGAATTGAAACTAATTTTGAATAAATGACATATCACTCATGCAGCTGTTTTAGAAATACTAGTAATTTTTGACTAATTTCAAAACTCATTTTTTACTGTCTTTAAGGTAGATAGATCCTTTAAGCAATTAGTATGTTCCAAATATAATATAAAGATGTTATGTCACTGGTCATCTTTTTCAGGCTTTGAAAAAGAGACAAAATTCAGTATTTTGAGCAGCATTTACAAGGAATATATAGGGAACTATAACAACATGCATACTTTTTTGGATTTTTTATAAAATAACTATCAGATATTTTTTTCTTATTTTGTGATATTTAAGAGATACATTACAGCTATTTGTTGACCTGAAAAATTATATGTCACTGTTTCATTATTTTATGTATTTTACGTCACAATGGAAAGGCCAATAAAAGCACATTCCGGCTTGAAAAAGTCAGTTCTGCGTCCGACTCGGATTTTGCAATAAGAATCAGTCGAACGGGTATTAGTGTCGATCTACCTTTAAAATAGTTCCATACACATTCAGGTTAACTTATTATATTATCCTCTAATGGAGTGGCTGGATTTTCTATAAAACGAAAAAAAGGGATTTGACTCAAGTTCAACTTTATTTATGTCGAAATGATGGCGAGGGCAGAACTAATACAAGTAATGCTCCATCCTCAAGCCCAATTCTTTTTAAATAAATTTATAGTAAAAAATCCAGCCACCTTCCTCTACCTTATTACATATACTTAAGTTTGAGTGGGGACCCATTTATTATATACAACCACTCGATGCACATTTAATATTGCACGTTGGCAATCTTAAATGTGGGAAAAATTAACCGGCCGGTTTTACTGTCTGTGATGTACATTGGGATTCAATAGCTGTATAAATTATTTTGTGGTCTAACCAATATGCATCAAGCACTTCAGTTTCAACTCTAGTTGACAAACAAATATTCAAAAAAATCAACTCCAACAATGTCTTGTTTGATGTTGTTGCTTTTGACACAATTTGAGAACACCCAAAATTGTCTGACATAAAGTTGATGAAAGCAGAATTACCAGATAATAAATCCAGATTAAAATATCCCATAATAACTATTTTCGGATGATTTAAGTCTAAAGATGGAAGGAGTTTTAACATAAAAGCTTTTTTCAAATCTTGGACTTTGCACTGAGGAGCTTAGTACACAAAAACCAGCTGGTAAAGACTTTTTGGGGGTGGGGGGATATTACATCAGCTATAACAAACTCTAATAAAGGTGTTTTGTATGTTAATGTATTCTGCAGTATACAATTATGTTTCACATATAGAACAAGTCCATGTGGAGGCCTAAATTCTTGATTATTTTGAGGCTGATCCACACGATATGGCTCTTGAAACCCTGGTAAAGTAAAATCACTGTTTAAGTCAGATTTGATTAATCTAGATTCTGCAATTCCTACAACATCAGCTTCAATGATATTCCGATCTTCTCTGACCTCACTGATATGTGCATACAGGGATCTGGCATTATCGAAAGCAACTTTGAAACAATTGGTTGGAAAGCTATACAAGGGTTTAAAGCAGAGCTGGATAGCTGCATCTTTTCTTAATCTTTCCATTTCTCCTTCAACATAATATGCAATAGCTTTGTCTTCCTTATTAAACTGAAGTATCTGCAGTCCTGATAATGGTGTCACTCTGCTTAGTGCAACATAGTGAATATGGGGAATCTTAGCCTTACATTTTGATTGTAGATCAACAACAACCTCACACATCGTATCACCTTGGGATTTGTGAATTGTTTTAACAGCTGCAGGGCGAATGGGAAATTGAATTCTTTCATTTTTTTTTTGTATCTGTAGCTAAATGATCTCTTGATATCGAAAATGGGTGTCCATGCTTTGTCAATGTCTTTATTGTACAGATGTCTACACTTCTTCCTTGTGGCCTCACCTATCTTTAGGTCATCAAATTTGACCCATGCAATACTTGGTCTTGAAGATTTAGTTTTATATTCCATAAATTTCAGCTGACATGAGGAACCATTTGTAAGTCCATCACTGACATCAATGTTTACAGTTAGATCATATTTCATTCCTATTGCAAGTGTAACTTCTTTCGCCAAATGAGCAGTATCTGTTTGCTTACTTGGTAGTGAGCTTATCAACTTTGCTTTGACAGATTCTGGCAAATTTCCAACAACAGAATCAACTGCCTTTACCAAAACTTTCTGAGAAGTTAGTCTAGTTATAAATTGTAAATTAAATTGATCAACAAGGTCATTCTGAAGAAATAAATGAGTAGCATTCTTGTTGTATGAGGGATCATCCATCGTTACCATTCTGGTTCTGAGAATAGTAAAATCGTTTTCCGTAAGTTTGTTTTCTCTCAATCTATTCAGTAACTGAGCAAATTCTAGATCATCTTTTTGCCTCATTATCTCAGTTAACTCATACATTCTAAATAATTCTTTCCAAAGATTGGTGCCAGAGCAGTTGTTCCTTTGCCAAGATCTTGGAATATCCATCCATCAAATACTAGTTTCAGTTGACGAAAATCTCCAACTGTAACTATACTGACACCTCCAAACATTTGATTGCTTCCTTTAATTTTTCTTAATCTCGATTCTAATAATGAAAACATTTTGTTGCCAACCATAGAAATTTCATCAATCACTACTAAAATTAAATTTCTATATTTCATTCGAATGGTATTAAGAATATCACAGGACAAGGTTTGGTTAAATCCTTTATTTGGCTGTATCTGGAAGGCATTGTGGATGGTCAAGCCATTTACATTATAGGCAGCTTTTCCTGTAGTAGCACATAACAAAATTCTTATGTTGTCTGGATCTTCACCTACTACTGAATGTAAATGCCTATTGAGAGCTTGAAAAATTGCTCGGACAACAACAGATTTTCCAACACCTGCACCACTTGTCAAGAAAGTATACAAAGGCTCATCTTTTGTTTTTATCCATGTAAGAACATGTTGGAAAAATTCCCATTGTTTAGTATTTAAACCTCTTACAATCTTAAAGTAATCACTGTCGTTTATTCTGTTTGCATGTGTTTTTAAGTCAACATTTCTTGTTTGTGCCTGCTCTAGAGCTCTGTCTAACTCTTTCAGATCATGTTCGTATTGCCCTGCCTTGCATTCAATAATACTCTGCACAGATTTGTACATATTTTCATACGTTTCATGTTCACCTTTAAGGTATGTTTGCTCATTTCTCCTTGGAAAGAAAAGCATAAGACGCTCTCTGTTATACTTTTCAGAGTCGGTTTTTTTGCTTAAGTGGGGATACCTAATCACGCTGAATGAACCTCTTTCACGTATAGTAATACCATTTCTAAGGGTAATATTTATCTTTTTATTTTCTTCAGTTGCAATTCTTAGAAATTCTTCTGTATCTTGGTCATATTCATGGTCAGACTCAGATTCATTATCCACTTCATTGGGTGCTTAAGGTGAGAATTTTCCATCTAGTTGAGATATATACCCAGCAAGACACCAATTTTCAAGCTGCTTTGGTCTTTTTGAGTAACGTTTTATATCATTGTCTGCATCGATATCTGTAGAATCTGGAGATAATTTTTCCTGAGATGATTTTTGTTTAAGGAAGAATGTTCTTTTATCATTTGGAGAAGTATTTATGAAGACTACTTGTCTGGTTGCCTTGGTTAAAGGAATTTGTGATGTAAAATATACAGCTTCTTAGGCACAGGTTTCAACAGATTATAACAGTTTGTGAAGTAATTTCCAATATGCCTGACTTGACGCTTCAAGTCTAAATTACCTTCTCTGGCCTCTTTGGCTACCTGGTCTAACAAAGTACTTATACCCTTTTGCGATTTACTCATATATGAAGCAATATAAACAGCGCATGCATAAGCATCTAATACAAACTGCAAATCATGATTTGCATTCCAAGCAAGCAAAAGAGTTAACATGTATGGATTAACACGCACTTCACATGGTTTTCTCTTTAGAAACACTTTAGGACCATTCAGGCTACTTCTGATTGCTTTTATGTAGTCTTCTTCACTCATCTCGAGTACATTATCTAAAAATTTTTGATATGTCATTTCTTCAATGTTGTCAAAGGTATGGAGTGAATTGTTTTTGTCTTGATTTTTTTTAAATATTTGTTTGAACTTCTCTACTTCCTCCTCAAGTGGTTCTAAAAATTGTTCTATCCAAAGGAGGCAGAGGAAAATTGAAACGACATATTAGGTGACCTTTCTTTCTTCAAGTTTTTGAATGTTTATGAACTTGCATATTGACTAAATCAATGGGACTATCTGACAATGAACAGGAAACATATTTATCAATAAACTGTACGAGGTCTTTATTGGAATCTTGTTTAAAAAGTGGTGCTCCTTCAATCCAGATCAAAATGTGAATGTGTGGAGACCCTCTTTGTTGAAATTCTACTCGGTAGAAATAATCAGTAACTTTTCCAATTGGATTATGTTCACTTTTGAACACAAGTTTGATAAATTGCTGAACACGGAAATCAAAGTATCTCGAACATATTACTGGGTCCTTCTGTACAAGCTTTGAGTATTGATTCCAATCCATTTGCTCTAATTCACTGTCACTATATTGTTTTCAATCATTTAATTTTCCCAGAATTCGTAACAAATCTTTCCAATTTCTATCAGCGGGTGAAAATGAGCCAAACCATGTAAGTAATCCTAACTGTTTGATCATTGCAAATACATCCTTCTTTTTCTTTTCAAGATACACTGGTGAGTTCCTCAATGATCTGAAAATATAGTATCCTTCATCTAAATTGACTATGTTATTCAAAGTTGATGGGGTCAAAATATTTTTGGCAGTCCATTTTTTCCCTTCAGATTTGCATGTTGGAAGAGCTAGATTAGCCTTATCACTAATATTTTTAGAGTATCTTTTTCAACTTAAAAAACAAATTAGGTACAGACTGAGCTACTCTTCTATCAACTGATCTTAATTCCCACTTAACAATATCAGTAAATTGTACAGGCAAGGTCTTTCATCATTGGTAGGTCTTCTTTTCCCACAGAACAGAGTTGGAAAAGCCAAATATTCTGCATCTGGATCACTATACAAACTTAAAGGTCTCTATCCTTCATCTGGTGCAAAAAACTAATTGTGAATCATTAATATTACTAGTTTCATCTAATATTTCATCCAATAGTGTGTCAGTATTTCCTACATGCATCACATTTTCATCAATTTCACTGAAATGATCAGAGTCATCATCATTATCATCTTTTGAAACATTGAATTCTGCATTTTCCTCGTTCACATCTTTTGATGAAGCATTGATTTTTGTAATCCAGTTATTATCAATTTGTACGCAAGATGCTTTAAACATTTTACTAGTTCTCATCAAGTAATATAAACCGCATATGACAGCCAAGGGTCGAATATTTTCACTGAAATCACTTGATTTGTAGGAAAGCTTTTTCTTCAATTTCACAGATATAGTTCCAGAGTCTTCAATAGTATGTGGTAGAGAATTAATTGTAGGCTGAATATCTACAGGAACTTTTACAACATTGCCTTTTACTGACAGTTGTCCTCCTCTTGGTTCAGATGGGTGCAGACGCAACGTTCCAAAAAGTGCACTTAAAGTGAACATGAAGTTCACTTTTCAAGTGCACTTCGCGTTCTCTTAGCTGTCGCGAAGTTCACTTTCTTGGAATATGTATCTATTTCATGACAGGTATTTTCGCGTTCACTAGTGAACTTCAGGTGCACTTGAAAGCTGTCGCGACGATCACTATTTAAAACGAAGTTATCTTATATAAATATAGTTAGATCGCATTTTTATAAGCGATAGCTGAGGTTATAAACATTTATTTCCACGTACCTTTCTTTTTGATGCGCAAATGCGAAAAAATACCACTGCAGTTATATATAAATTATAAAACGTGTCAGATAATATTTTCCCGCTACAAAAATGAAAACGGCAGTCGTGTAGAATTATAAGAACGTGTATTCCAGTCTCAGATCAGCGATTTTATTGCCTCAATCCCTTTTCCCTCTCGCTTGAAAAGGCAAGCCGCACTCCCCGCGTATACCCCATTAACACAATCTGTATAAATGACAAAAAGTCAGATTTTCATTAGATGATTTATAATAAATCTTTACAAATGACCAAAATAACTCATTTTTCTAAAAATATTTTATTTCATTATATCCTTTTGAACCCGGGCTTTTGAAGTAGTTGGTTTTATATGTTGTGATCTGGCACTAATATAATACTAGTATGTTATACTAGTATAATATTAGTATAAGCCGAAGACCTTGCTGGATTCTCCGATGTTAACAGGTTTAAAAAGATGATTTTCATCACTGTTGGCATTCGTATTCATATATTCTACCTTTGCAGCTCACCTTACCAACACATTATCATTCATATTAAAAAGAGCTGTGTGCAACACTATTATCTATATATGTTATATGAGTCCTAGTTTTGATATAGCTTTTTGTAAATCTTTACATAAATATGTTTGAAAAGTCAGGTTTATACTAAATCTTTACAAATGACCAAAATAATTCACTTTTTAAGATATTTTACTTTATCATACCATTTCGAAGAAGTTTTACATGTCCCGATATAACTTTTTGTAAATCTTTACATAAATATATGTTTGAAAAGTCAGGTTTACATTATGCGGTTTATACTAAATCTTTACAAATGAATAAAATAACTCTTTTTTTTAAATATTTTACTTTATCACATCCTTTCAAAGAAGTTTTATATGAGGTAATATTTAAAAAAGTTTTATTTAAGGTAATTTTGGGAAAAATATATATAAATGATGTGTTGCGACAACTGAAATAAGCACCAACTTATAATATCTCCCACTTTTGGATTCATTTTTGACAAAAGATGCAACAATTTAGTATCACGAGAAAGACAAAAAGCTAAAATGCAAAGTATTTCAATCTTATAAGGTAAAATTTGGAAAAATACATATAAATGTTGTGTCGTGACAAGTGAAATAATATCTCCCACTTTTGGATTCATTTTTGACAAAAGATGCAACAATTTAGTATCGCGAGAAAGACAAAAAGCTAAAATGCAAAGTATTTCAATCTTATAAGGTAAAATTGTGAAAAATACATATAAATGTTGTGTCGTGACAAGTGAAATAATATCTCCCACTTTTGGATTCATTTTTGACAAAAGATCCAACAATTTAGTATCGCGAGAAAGACAAAAAGCTAAAATGTAAAGTATTTCAATCTTATAAGGTAAAATTGGGAAAAATACATATAAATGTTGTGTCGTGACAAGTGAAATAATATCTCCCACTTTTGGATTCATTTTTGACAAAAGATGCAACAATTTAGTATCCCGAGAAAGACAAAAAGCTGAAATGCAAAATATTTTATTCTTATAAGGTAATTTTGGAAAAAAAAATACATATAAATGTTGTGTTGCGACAATAAAAATAAGCATCCACTTATAATATCTCCCACTTTTGAGGTCAATTTTAACAAAAGATGTATAAATTTAGTATCGCGAGAAAGGAAAAGAGCTAAAATGCTAAATATTTCAATCCTATAAGGTAATAATGGGAAAAATACAAATAATTGTTGTGTCGCAACAATTGAAATAAGCACCGACATATAATATATCCCACTTGTGAGGTCATTTTTAACAAAAGATGTATAAATTTAGTATCGCGAGAAAGGAAAAGAGCTAAAATGCAAAATATTTCAATCCTATAACGTAATAATGGGAAAAATACAAGTAAATGTTGTGTCGCAACAATTGAAATAAGCACCGACATATAATATCTCCCACTTGTGAGGTCATTTTTAACAAAAGATGTTTAAATTTAGTATCGCGAGAAAGGAAAAGAGCTAAAATGCAAAATATTTCAATCCTATAACGTAATAATGGGAAAAATACATATAAATGTTGTGTCGTGACAAGTGAAATAATATCTCCCACTTTTGGATTCATTTTTGACAAAAGATGCAACAATTTAGTATCGCGAGAAAGACAAAAAGCTAAAATGCAAAGTATTTCAATCTTATAAGGTAAAATTTGGAAAAATACATATAAATGTTGTGTCGTGACGAGTGAAATAATATCTCCCACTTTTGGAATCATTTTTGACAAAAGATGCAACAATTTAGTATCGCGAGAAAGACAAAAAGCTAAAATGCAAAGTATTTCAGTCTTTTAAGGTAAAATTGGGAAAAATACATATAAATGTTGTGTCGTGACAAGTGAAATAATATCTCCCACTTTTGGATTCATTTTTGACAAAAGATGCAACAATTTAGTATCGCGAGAAAGACAAAAAGCTAAAATGCAAAGTATTTCAATCTTATAAGGTAAAATTGGGAAAAAATACATATAAATGTTGTGTCATGACAAGTGAAATAATATCTCCCACTTTTGGATTCATTTTTGACAAAAGATGCAACAATTTAGTATCGCGAGAAAGACAGAAAGCTAAAATGCAAAGTATTTCAATCTTATAAGGTAAAATTGGGAAAAATACATATAAATGTTGTGTCGTGTCAAGTGAAATAATATCTCCCACTTTTGGATTCATTTTTGACAAAAGATGCAACAATTTAGTATCGCGAGAAAGACAAAAAGCTGAAATGCAAAATA
>MJUU01053559.1:152781-178961 GCA_002080025.1 Modiolus philippinarum
TTTTTGTTTTTGTTTTTATTTGTTTGTTTGTTTTTTCATTCATGACAAATCACATTTTACCTTTAAAAACACGGAGAAAGTATTTACAACGCAATTACTATTAAAGTAACAGAACTAAAGGGAAGATTATAAAGATTTACAGAAAAAATGCTTTAGCAAGAGAAATTTGTCCTACTGCGCTAAATATCAGTGAATAAATAGCAACTATATTTCCGTATAAATTGCTTGAAATATCTTAATTTCAAATTCATTTTTTTCTCAATATTTTGGAGACTTTTCATATATTCGATCGCAAACTGCAAGTTAAAAGATAACGTTACTGCATCCTAGGATCTCAAAGGGGTAAATCATACTGTCAAAAACGGAAAACTAATGTTTGCGACATTAAAATCTTAGATTTATCCATGCAGATCCTAAATTACAGTTTGGTTATCTCTATTCTAATGCATATCCAAAAAGAACAAATTTGGTGTTATCTAATCAAAATTAGTGTTACAAACATAAGTGCATTAGAATTGCCAAAAACAACGGCAGTTTCTTTGTGACATTACTTTTGTTAGCGTCCTAATTCGGGAAAATATTGAAATCTTTTTAGCTTCCTATATCTTCCCTGAAACTATTGGATATGACCTTAAGAAACAAGGTGTCTGTATTTGATATCTATCAAACTACGTGATCAGAAAAAATAGTATATCCCGTGTAATAACTCGCTCCCATTTTCAACACACTCGCCGCCCGAGTTGTATCAGCGTTTTCAGAAGTCCATACTAATGAAAACATGTCCAAGAAATTGTGTGAAGGAATTTAAGTTCCATAAAAAAGGATAAAATATTACGGAACTTGCATTTTTGCCAGTATTTCTTCCTGACGGAATAAATGACATATGATAATGTTCTAAAAGGAAGTCATAATATACCAATTTTTATTATTTTTGTTCCAACTTTTGTTGGCGGGAAAAAATATACGTTGAGTAGTGGATGTTAAAAGGCTAGTTGTCATATGTATTTTTCAAATTCAAGGCCAATATACAGCGATACTTTATCTCAACTGAATGTTGGTGTTACCTTTCAGTTTTTGCGATAAATCATAATTGCTGACCTCAAATTCTGCTGTGGCGGGTCATGACCCAAAATTCATGTATGTGGTGGCGGGTCATATCGTTTCAAGCTATCACACACCTTTAAAGAATTTTTGCACAAGTTCTGTATCTTTTATTACCGTATATGAGGAGGGAAAGACCTTTTCTGTCAATGTTTTGGGCATTTTCTGTGGGGTTGTTTAGGCGAAATAAATTAGTTGTTAACTATTTTTGGACCATTAAGTGTTTTTGTTCAGATAAATGTTTACTATGTCTTCACTGTTAATGGAAAATTGTATGCGCTGTTTGCTGTTTATCTAAAAAATGTGTTACTTGTGTTGTGTCAGGTCATTTCCGGGTGACAAAAAAACGAGCATACATTAAATCATAGGTTAATTGGGCCAATTTATTAAACAATAAATTAAATGTCAAAACCCGAGGCCGGGTTAATCATCTACATTTTTATAAACATGAACATCAAATACAATCATCTTGATGAGTGGCCGATGATTGTTTATATGTTGTAACGTCTTCCTTTGTCGGGTAACTGATGACAGTGTTTGTAAGAGTTCTTTGCTCCGACATTTTTACATTTGTTGAAGAACCTGTATCCATCACCAAAACAATACATTTATGTAGTGTTGTTCGACATATAGCGAGTGAATTTCACTAAAGCCGGTGTTATGTTTGAAATTGACTTTGAATTATTGTGCAAAGTTCTGACACTTTAAATCTTCCTTGACATTTTCGCACATGGTTATGGAGATGCTGTAAGAATATATTGACGATTTCAATACACAATAGTTTTGGACTCGTTTTATTTATTTATTTTTTTCTTTTGGGATTCAATTGACTGGCTGAAAGTATTGACACATTTTTTATTCCATTTTGGTTATTCAAAATGCTAGATTTCAGAGCTACCTTTGCTACTAAGTAGCACTATATGAATTTCTTCGGCAAGAAATTGTCGGTTGCTATGGCAACATTACTACATTTTCCGAGATATTTGCTTCTGAACTGGATATTAATTTCTCCACTTTTTTAGCAAATCAGCATGTTTTTTGCATGGGAAATGATGGTTACGAAATATCATCAGCATTAGGCATTTCTATACCGTTTGCATAATAAAACAGCAGTTACTATGGCAACGAGAGAACCAATGACATAAATATTTGTCATTTATGTTGCAAGAAGTTGTAATACATTATATATGACAATACACTGTACCTCTGTAATGCTTTAGAATGGTAAAATATGAAAGAAAGAATGGAATTCAAGCCGAAGATGAAAATAATGAAATAGCCGTTGCTATGGCAACAGCATTTGTTCTACTGGTGAATTAAACTTATTTTTATGCTATTACAGCGTCTTCTATAAAGAGCACAAATATTATTCAGTTTTGAAAATTGGGCCGATTTTGGCCCTTCGTGGCTCTACTCCTTTAGTATCACGAGAAAGAAAAAAAGCTCAAATGTAAAATATTTCAATCTTATAGGTAATATTGGGGAAAAATACATATAAATGTTGCGTCGCGACAATTAAATAAGCACCAACATATAATATCTCCCACTTTTGAGGTCATTTTTAACAAAACATGTATAAATTTAGTGGCGAGAAAGGAAAAAAGCTAAAATGCAAAATATTTCAAACTTATAAGGTAATATTCGGGAAAAATACATATAAATGTTGCGTCGCGACAATTAAATAAGCACCAACATATAATATCTCCCACTTCTGGGGTCATTTTTAACAAAAGATATACAAATTTAGTATCGCGAGAAAGGAAAAAAGCTAAAATGCAAAATATTTCAAAATTATAAGGTAATATTGGGGAAAAATACATATAAATGTTGCGTCGCGACAATTAAATAAGCACCAACATATAATATCTCCCACTTTTGAGGTCATTTTTAACAAAAGATGTAAAATTTAGTATCGCGAGAAAGGAAAAAAGCTAAAATGCAAAATATTTCAAACTTATAAGGTAATATTGGGGAAAAATACATATAAATGTTGCGTCGCGACAATTGAAATAAGCACCAACATATAATACCTCCCACTTTTGGATTCATTTTTGACAAAAGATGCAACAATTGGTTATCGCGAGAAAGGCAAAAAGCTATAATGCAAAATATTTCAATCTTATAATTTTGAGAAAAATACATACAAAAATTGTGTCGCAAAATTAAAATAAGCACCAACATATTATATCTCCAATTCTTGAGTGCATTTTTGAAAAAAAATATAAATTTGGTATCGCGAGAGGGGAAAAAAGTTTAAATGCAAAATATTTCAATCTTATAAGGTAATTTTGGAAAAAAAACATAAATGATGTGTCGCGACAATCAAAATAATTACCAACATATAATATCTCCACTGTCAATACCTCCCACTTTTGAGGTCATTTTTGACAAAAGATGTATAAATTTGAATGGAAAAAGCCAAAAGGCAAAATATTTCAATCTTATAAGGTAATTTTTAGAGACATACATATCTCGAGATACATATAAATGTTTTGTCGCGAGAATTGAAATAAGCATGGACAAATAATATCTCCCACTTTTGAGGTCATTTTTGACAAAAGATGCATAAATTTGTTATTGCGAACAAGTTTTTTTGAAAGTACATATGAATTTAATGTCTCTAGCATGAACATATCCCTCGATAAAATACCCTTTTTGGAAAGATTTATTTAGAATATAGGCTGTCATGGAATCACTTTCAAGTGCATACGAAGTGCACGCGAGGAACGCTTTTGGAGTGCACTTGGATGGTATGTTGCGTCAGCACCCAACTGTAACTGACGTATCTGCATTAATGGTATTCTTAATGACAGCAACCTTTCTTCTAGAGAATATAAATTCAATTCAGTTGGTTTTTCAGGAAACCCCATTTTATTAGCAATAGACAGCCTAGGAATCTTTTTCTTTTTAAAAGAAGATGAACATGTGTGACAGATCCATTCTATATCATTGACCGATTTAAAATCTGTAAAACATCGTTTCATATTATCTTCAACAGACTGTTTAAGACTGAAATCATTGATAACTGAATCGCAAAACCAAGTCTGATTGCAGCAAGTACATATAAAAGTTTGGTCCTTCTTTTATCTTGTTAAAAAATATTTGGATGCAGTTGCCAAGTGTTGACCCATGCTCTTTTTGTCTTTTTGATTCTTGTTCATGTTGAAGTTACTGTGAATTTTGATTCTGCATATGGGTATTTCGACCACTTATGTCTCTTCAGTGCAGATAAACTCTAAATGTCTGGATTGAATTTCTCCTATACAAATTGAGGATTCTCCCTTCGCTTTTTCTTGCTAGATTTATCTTGTTGCCTACTTATATTTCTATTTTTCTTACGAAAATTTTGTTTGATTATTCTTTCCTTTTTTCTGAATTTAAGGCATTTCTGGCCTTTCTTTTGTTGTGTAGTTTCGATACTCTTTACGACTATACACTACATCTTTCCTTGCCTCTTGTTTAGCTTTTATTTCATTTTGAGAGAAAGTCAAATCTTTTCTTGCCCTTCATTTATAAGCAAGTTCCCTTTGAGACTCTTTTCTCCTATACAATACATCTTTCCTTGCATCTTGTTTAGCTTTAAATTCATTTTGAGAGAAAATCAAATCTGTACTTGCCTTTCGTTTGTGAGCAAGTTCGTTTTCAGCCTCCTTTTGTCTATACAATAGATTTTTTCTTGCTTTACAATACATCTTTCCTTGCATCTTGTTTAGCTTTAAATTCATTTTGAGAGAAAATCAAATCTGTTCTTGCCTTTCGTTTGTGAGCAAGTTCGTTTTCAGCCTCCTTTTGTCTATACAATAGATTTTTTCTTGCTTTTGCTTGCTAGCCAGTTCCTTTTTAGCCTCTTTTAGTCTATATTCTGCATCTTATCTACTGTCTTGCTTTCGTTTCAAATCTCTTTGTCTCTCTATTTCCTTGTTTTTTTTATGTTGTTCCGTTTCTTTCTCATGTAATTTTTCATATATTCTGATCTAGTTGATTTTTTTTCTTCATCTTGTTTCGTTTTCTAATTGGTATTTGAAATAATTCTCCAATAGCTGTCTATCCTGTTGAATTGAACTTCTTATTGGCTCAAATGAAATTGGCAGAATATTAAATTCTGTTTGTAGATCTATCAACAAAGTTGAATAAAATACATCAAGATATGAAATGAAATTTTCTAACTTATCAAACCCAATTAAAATTTATGAAGCTGAATCAGTGAAATTAGACAAACCATCTTTACCATGACCATGAGAATCAAAGAAAAAAATAGGTATCACTATGAAACAAAATTGCAGAAGATATTGCTCCCTTTGTAATAAGAAGAACATTTGAAATTTGAATTGCTGGTGTTAGTGCATCTGGAAAAGAAGGAGACTGGCTACCTCCACTTCCGATCATCTCTTCAATTTTTTTTTTATTTTAAAATTCCCGTGACATGTGACTATGACTTCAAGAATATCATCACATGATAACAATACGCTTCTAAACAATCCATCTTTTTTCAGACTTTCTATAGTATTTTGGTACACTTGATCACCAATCTGAAGAATACCTGTAGTATTTGATTGCTAAAGTATACATACATATTTCATATCCAAAGCTTATCAGTTAATCTCTATAACAGATGCTAAACTATGTTTCCCACGGTTCAAGATACACAATGTATCTGCGTTAGTAATAAAGCATGTAACCAGACGTTATTTAATATAAGGTGCCTAGAGCACGGATATTACAAATTGGCGACGAGGATGCTTTCTTTTATGCATGGATCTAGAATCCGAGGAATATGGCATTGACATTTTATTCGGAGAAAACCATATAGTAACAGAAATGGCAAAACTATTAGATTTACCGACAGTTCAACCATTTGATTGTAATGGAGAACAGTCATCATTGTCTCAAAGATGGACAAAATGGAAAAAGAGTTTCGAATATAACGTATCAGCATCAGGTGTCACAAACGGAGGACAGAAAAGAGCATTATTATTACATCTAATAGGACAAGATGCACAGGACATTTTTGAAACATTTACAGACACGGGAGATTCATTGAAGACGCAATAGGAAAATTTTATGAATATTTCCTACCTAAGAAAAACCAACCAGTTGAACGACATCTATTTCGGAAATGTAAACAAACAGAAACTTAATCAATGGATAGTTATGTAACAAGACTGAAAAGTTTGGCAAAAACATGTGACTTTGGAACTATGCTTAATGTTGCTATTCGTGATCAAGTTATTGGCAAATGTTATTCATCAAAATTAAGGAGAAGACTGTTACGTGAAAGAGACTTAACATGAATGCACCATTGCAATGGACAAAACCTGTCATAAGTGTGGCAAAAGGGGACACTTTGCAAAGAAATGTAAAAGTAAGCAGCAACCAAGAAGACAAAGGAATCCGAGTAAAGAGGAGAAAGTGAATTATATGGATAACGAAAGTGCTGATGATTCTGAGGAATATGTGTTTGCAATTGATCGTACATCTGAGAAAAAGTTCACTTTGAAATAAGGAGATATAGTTGTGCCATTTTTAGTCCATTCAGGTGCTACGTGCAATATTATCAATAGTGAGATCTTAAGTAAAGTAAAGAAATGCAGTGTGAATGAAATTCCTGTAGAAAAGCAATTATATGCATATGGTGCTACTGAACCGTTAAATATTCGTAGTAAGATAAATGCAGATATAATGTGTCAAGAGTCAATGAAATGTGTTAAAGCCGATCTTATGATAATTGATGGTAATCATACACCCCTGCTGGGTCGTAATACTGCAAGTCAATTAGGTGTTTTGTTTATAGGGCCGTCAGTAAATATGATCAATTCAAGTAGTGAAATAGTGTCAAAATTCTCTGATTTGTTTAGTGGATTAGGTAAATTGAAAAATTATCAATTAAAAATTCATGTTGATGAAAAAGTTAGGCCTGTTGCACAACCAACAAGGAGATTACCGTTCAATTTGAGAAAATCGGTGAAAGAAAAATTATATTAATTAGAAAAAATGGATGTAATTGAGCGAGTTGAGGGGCCAACAGAGTGGGTGTCACCTCTAGTTGTTGTCCCAAAACGAAATTCTGAAATTCGAATATGTGTAGATATGAGACAAGCAAATAAAAGTGTTATTCGTTCTAGATATCCGATTCCAACAGTCGATGAAGTTCTTCAAGACCTAAATGGAGCGAAAGTATTTTCAAAAATGGATTTAAAAATGGGTTTTCATCAGATAGAACTTGAACCACAGTCCCGAAATGTAACAACATTTACAACTCATATTGGATTATTTCGATATAAGCGCCTAATGTTTGGAATTTCAAGTGCTTCGGAAATTTATCAGCGATGTATCAAAATTGCGTTAGAAGGATGTGCTGGACAACGCAACATATCTGATGATATTATTGTGCATGGATCTACACAGCAAGAGCATGATGAACGACTGGAAAAGTGTTAAATCGATTGCATGAGAAAGGATTAAAGCTGAACAAGGACAAGTGCAAGTTCAATATGGACAAATTAACATTCATGGGACATGTATTATCGGCTAAGGGAATAAGTCCAGAACAATCGAAAGTAGAAACTGTTACAAGTGCGAGGAACCACAAAATGTAGCAGAAGTGAGAAGTTTATTCAACAGACTCAGCATCACTCAGAGAATTGACAAAAGCGAAAGCGAAATGGACATAGAGTAGCAGACATCAAAATTCGTTTGACAAACTGAAAAAGTCATTAGCAAGTGCAAAAACATTAGCATACTATAATAATGAAGCTGACACTGAAGTTATAGTAGATGCAAGTCCCGTTGGACTTGGCGCCATTCTTAGCCAGAGACAAAGTGATGGAAATTTCCGACCAGTGATGTATGCAAACAGAACATTAACAGACATTGAGCAACGTTACTCTCGGACAGAACGTGAGGCATTAGCAGTCGTCTGGGGATGTGAACGTTTTCATTTGTATTTACTTGGACGTAACTTTACATTAGTGACTGACCACAAACCGCTAGAAGTAATTTATGCACCCAAGTCAAAACCACCAGCACGTATTGAACGTTGGGCTATGCGTTTACAGCCATATACATTTAAAGTAAAGTACAAACCTGGACCGAAGAATGCAGCAGATTTCCTGTCGAGATTATCGCAAGTCAAGTATGATACAAGGGATGTAGGCGAGGAATATGCGTATTTCGCTATGCAAAACGCTATTCCGAAAGCAATGACACTTAAGCAGATACAAGAGGCGTCGAAGCTAGACAAGGACATTAAACAGATTCTAAATGGTAGAATATCGAAATTAAATCAGTATTTCCGTTTCAAAGAAGAATTATCTGTTGTTAATGGTGTATCATTGAAAGGAACAAGAATTGCGATACCGGATAAACCGAGAAAACAGAAACTAAACTTAGCACAAGAAGGCCATCAAGGCATTGTGAAGACAAAACTAAGATTGCAAGAAAAAGTATGGTGGCCAGGGACAGTGAAGTTGAACATTTAGTTAAATGATGTAGAGCGTTCCAACTAGTAGGACCTGTGCCGAAACAAGAGCCAGTGATTAGAACAGAGTTACCGGATGGACCATGGCATGACTTTATGTGCCGACTTAATGGGACCGTTTCGCACAGGAGAATATGTATTCGTTGTAGTGGATTATTATTCAAGGTGGCAGGAAGTAGCAGTGTTGAAGTCTGTAATTACCGAGAAGATTATTCGATCACTAGATGTTATATTTGCGCACCATGGATTGCCAATTTCTCTTAAAACAGACAATGGACCACAGTTCACGTCTAGAGAATTCGAACAATATTTGTCTGAAAATGAAATAAGACATTTTAAAAGCACTCCGTATTGGCCACATGCCAATGGCGAAGTTGAACGGCAAAACCGGACATTGTTTAAAGCATTTAGAACAACGCATGCAGAAAACAAGTGTTGGAAGACTGAGATTCCTTGATTTTTATTGGCATATCGTAGTACTCCGCATAGTACCACAGGCAAAAGTCCAACCGAGCTTTTGTACAGCAGACAGATAAAAGCTAAACTACCGCAAGTGATTGAACCTGAATTAAAACTTGATTTTGAAACTAGAGAAATAGACACTAAATTAAAGGAAAAGAGGAAAGTATATGCAGACAATTATAGACATACGAAACAATCGGACATTGAAGTTGGTGATATAGTTTTACAAAAGCAACCGAAAACAAACAAACTGTCTACAACATTTGAGAAAAACCCGTACCATGTATTAAAGGAAGAGGGATCGAAAGTTACGTTAGAAAACAGTGAAGGTGTATTATGTCAAAGGAACAGTTCATTCGTGAAAAGATTAAGCAAACCAATAGACACTGTAGTTGAAGGTGACTATAACGATGGAAATGATTTAGAGACACAACAAGAACAATCCGAGAGCGAAATTAATGAACAAGATGTGAAAATAAGACCGCAGCGTGAAAGAAAATTACCAGGACATTTTAAAGACTTCGCTATGTACTGACAATAATTTAGGTGTTTTCATTTATATAGACTGTAAATATCTTAGTTTCATTAGTAGGATTTTTATTAGTTTTCATATCAGTGATTTTACAGTTATTTTGACAGTTAATTTCTTTAATCGATTTGTTTGGCTTATCAATTATCCATCTAATTTTAAATCCAAGGAAAGGAGGAAATGTAGTATTTAATTGCTAAAGTATACATACATATTTCATATCTAAAGCTTATCAGTTCATCTCTATAACAGATGCTAAACTATGTTCCCACGGTTCAAGATACACAATGTTTGTAAACCATATATCTGTGTTAGTTAGTAATAAAGCATGTAACCATACATTTAGTTTAAGGTGCCTAGAGCACAGATACTACCATGCTTCAGATCAATTGAAGCATGGTCGACTTTTTAGTACATATCTTATGAAAAAACTAATGCATTGCACATGCACTGCTTGCCTCTCGAATTAAACTGCTATTAAACTGATAAAATGTTCCAAAAGTAACAAATGTATAATTTCCTTCTTGAATATAATTTTCAGACAAAGATCCAGGAATAGTTCCAAATGATGTTGCAAATGTCTCAGGTATTGTTTCAGATAATGATGTAGGCAAAGTTTCAAATAATGATCCAGGGTTAGTTAGAGAACATGTTCAAGGTAAATTAAAAGCTTTTTGTATGTTCTTTTCAGATAGTGATTCAGTCATTTTTTCAGATAATGTTTCAGACGTAGTTTCAGACAATATTCCAGACAAAGTTTCAGATAATGTTCCAGATTTTGTTTCAGACAATGCTCCAAGCATAGTTTCAGATATTTCAGGCATAGTATCAAGCATGTCTCTAGTCCTGTGTTTACCGAGGCCAGGATCCTCAGTCACGTCAGACGTAAGGTCTTCAGTCCTGTGTTTGTAGAGGCCAGGATCCTCAGTCAAGTCCATGTCTTCAGTCCTGTTAGAGAGGCAAGGATCCTCAGTCTGGTCCGTCAGTTTATACTTACCTTTGCAGGTATTTCCTATCTTTGCAGCACTTTTTTTTCCAATTCGTAGATTTAGGCATGATCTTAAAGGAATAATTAAGAAACGCTACTGAATAATATTAAGATGTTTTATGAATATCTCTTTTTCCATTACAAATTCTACAGATATCCAGAAAATTTCCTGATCAACAACTTCATTGCTTCGGTATATATATGAAAGTAGATGTGACATAGTAATAAATGAAGTTAAATTATCTCCCCTTCATGGTGTCGGATAATGATAATATTCTTTCAAGCACATCTTTATATAGTGTCATTCCTGTGTGTTAATATTAAACAAAATATTTGAAGTGGTTTAACAGAAGTTGTGCTTACAAAGTAATCTTTGCAGAAAGAATCAATGAAAAAATGCAATGTCAAATTATCTCTCCTTAATGGCGATGGTAAAAATTATATCCATTCATTCATTTCTATATGTATACATAGTGTTCTTCCTTTCATAACTTCTTTGTGCATAGTTTCATCAAAATCCTTCAAATGGTTTACGAGGAGTTCTGCTTATGAAGTAAAAACTGCCTCAAAATGAGACTAAAAATTTAAAAAATAAAATGTTTGAGATTTGCATTTTTTGTTCTCCTTTTATCTTATCAACAGCACATGCTACGTCAAATTCATTGGCATACTACAGATTTAGGAAATTTGCTCAGGAGCACACTGAAAGAAACCGGATAAAAATTAAATAAATAACTAGAAGTGCGAGCAGTCGCAAACGACAGCTAATCCCCTCGCCCACTGTCAAGAAATAATAAACCTAATATAATGTAAAGATGTATGATTGTCAAAGGTACAACCACTGAACATTAAGATCATTGATGTGTAATGTGTAGTATCTAAGATATAAAAAAAATAATAGAAACTTTAACCACAGTCATTGAAGCATAAGATGTAGGTCAAAAAGACCTATTTATCATCTGAAGCAGTATCACTCTCCAAGATGCATCCACTGACCAAAGATGATTGATGTGCCACATATAGTTTCTCAGATAGGAACCTTTACCCAATCTTTAACCGGAGTCATTCAAGCATAAAATTTAGGTCAGAGTGACCCAATTATCATCTGAAGCAGCATCACTCTCAAAGACGAATCTACTGACCAAAGATGATTAATGTTCCAAATGTAGTTTCTCAGATATGAACCTTAACACAAACTTTTACCTGAGGTGGGAAGAACAGACGGACAGACGGGCGAGATTCTATATCCCCTCCCCAACTCTGTTATGTCACTGATAATAAAAATTATACAGTCAAATATGTGAAAACACCCAATTTCAACCTTTTGGGTTTAACAATGAAGGAATATGGAGTAAATGCAAATGAGACAAAGTCTCTACAAATACATTTTGGGTCCCCTTTTTAATAAACAGCTGCGCCAAGTCACATGATACTCCCGTCGTCACCCCTTCAAAACTTTAAGTGATTTTGGTAAGGGGTTCTCCATTCAGCAGCACCTATGTCTGCCTAATTAAGCTTTATATCTCTTTAAGAAAGCAATCTGCAAAGTTTGAAGTGAGCTGACCAAAGTACTTATCAGTTAGAGTGCGACCTGTAAAAATTTAATTTAAATTTGACGAATAAAAAGTACTATAACTTTTGCAAGAAAAATTGAAATTTCACAAAAAGGTATACAGATTGTAGGGCTATCATACCTAATACCTCAACAAAGTTTGAAGAAAATTGGCCACAGGGTTGTCAAGTTTGAGCCTGACATGTAAAAAATTGCCTTAAAATTGTCGAATAAAGTCCAATAGCTCTTGTAAGAAGAATTGAAATTTCACGAAAAATACACAGATTGTGAGGCCATCATACCAAATACCTCTACAAAGTTTGAAGTCACTTGGCCAAATGGTTCTCAAGTTAGAGCGCGACATGTAAAAATTGCCTTAAATTTGAGGAATAAAGTCCCATAACTCTTGCAAGAAGAATCGAAATTCCGGGAAAAGTATAAAGATTGTGAGGCCATCATACCCAATACCTCTGCAAAGTTTGATGTGAATTGGCCAAAGGGTTGTCAAGATAGAGTGCAACATGTAAAAAAATGCCTTTAAATCGAATTAACTCCCACAACTCTTGCAAGAAAAATCGAAATTCTGTAAAAAAAACATAGATCGTGAGGCCATCATGCCAAATACCTATACAAAGTTTGAAGTGAATCAGCGCGACATATGAAACAGAGGGACGGACACACAGACGGACAGACAGAGAGACAGACGGACGGACTGACAATTGGACATCGGTATACCATAATACAGCCGTCATAAGACGGGCGTATGGCGTATATAAACAGGAGGGGTCAAAACAAAGAACACCCTACTTAGCCTTACTTTTGTGCCAAGGAACATTGTGTCAAATTTCATAAAGATTGATCCTCAGGAACAGAAAGTTATTGACCAAAAACAAGTGTCTATAAACCAAGACGATTCCGGATGACAACCGCAATGACGACGATAGCTCCATACCATTATAAGAATAAGAATAGAATAAGATTGTTAATTCCAATTAATGGTCCCACAAAGGCATATAGATTTCATACAATGATTAGCTTTCATTTCAGATACATATAGATATAAAATTAGACAACGAACACGAGAACATACAGTGTATATATTCAGACAAATCTAGGGGGAAATGTGGATAATGGAGGTTTCCTTCAATAAGCTAAAATGACAAATTCCAAAGATAGTTAGAAAATCTGAAAAAAAAATCGAAATTAATCAAAACCGAAATGCATGGTCCACATCTGCAATATATATTGAAGCATTCTTGCAAGTTTGGTTGGAAGGTACCAAGCGGTGTTGGAGGAGTTGTGGATAATGGAGGTATACCCTAGTTAAAATGACTAAGTCCAAAAATAGCTTCAAAATCTGGAAAATAAAAATAAATGAAAACAAACGCATTTTGCACATCTGCTTTACATATTGAAGCATTCTTGTAAGTTTGGTTGGAAAGTACCCGTCGAGGAGGAGTTTCGGATAATGGAGGTATATCCTAGGACTCCAATAAGACAAAATGACAAAGTCCAAAAGTAGCTTCAAAATCTGAGAAAATATAAATATATTCAAAACTAAATACATGGTGCATATCTTTAGTATATACTGAAGCATTCCTGCAAGTTTCGTTGAAATGTACCCAGGGGTTTAGCAATTCGGAGTTGCGGATAATGGTAAGAATTTTGGACCATACAGACAGACAAACAGACAGACGGACGGACGCAAGATGACGGATAGTGATTCCTATGTGTCTATCCTGCGCTAGGTGCAGGCGACACAAAAACAGTGAAACACTAAATTGCATGTTGCAGCTAAGTTGTGGTCATGCTACTTTCACTTTTTCACTGGTCCATTCAGCACCTATTGCACATTGGGTCCGCTCCTGAAACTTTTGTTTACATGCCGTTCAAGCAACTGAAATGTTCTCGTGTTTATGTAAAATCATTTCACCATAGAAAGTTTTATCCATTTTAAATGCAGTTTGACAATATTTATATATAAGCACAGATGCACTTTATTTAATCCGTTGAAGATTTCGAACAATGACAAGCGATTCTTCCAAAATCACTCGAAGTTTCACGATGATAAATTTTCGTTAAGGGGTGGGGCATCGTTTTTCTTTTAAATGATCATCAAAGTCTTTCAAATCTGCGTGAATTACTTTATTTTCTCTCTATCTTACTGTTTTATTTCAATAAACTGTGGACACAGGAAATGTCTCGCCTTTCCCATGCATCGCCTAAATTTGCACATTGATCTTTAGCAGCAGCCATGATACCAATTGTACTGATGCTAATGCAACTGCATACCAAATATCAATAGGCTAGCACAGATGGTTGATGTTAAACAGACACAAGAAAAAACTTAAACAATTGTGCCCGCCGCCGCCGCCGCCGCCGCCGCCGCCGCCGCCGCCGCCGCTAGAATCACCTATGTCTCGCTTCTTTCTGACTATCGTCGAAGGCTCGACAAAAATATGACTGATCAATTTGGTTTTCCAAAATTGAAGTACCTGTTTTTCTTCATAGTGAATTTCAACTGACAAGGTTATGACATTAGAAAGCGTTGGCACCCAACCTTTCTTAAAACAGCATCAAAATCGAGCTAAAATGATTTTTTTTTAATCTGACCCCTTTGAGCCCCATTTAACCCATTAACGGTACATGTGACTTGAAATAGGTTATCATACTAATTCAAATCATGTCAAGTAAAATTTATTTCAAGTTGGTAAAAATAAAAAAGCTCTCAGGAGCCTTTAAAACCAACATACCACCAATGCTAGCACCATACCATTATACAAACTCAATTTTTTTTGTTGTCATATATAAAGGATATTTTTTCCCAATCTCTGCACAGAAATTCCCCAGTGTAAATCCAATGTCAAGAATTTCGAGATTTTATTGTTTTGCTGTATGAATAACCAGATGTTTTTGTTGATCATCAAATATGCTGCTTTTTATACTTCAGTATGAAAATTTGCTTCAGCTACAGTTTAAATGTGTTGAAATTATTTTTCAAATATACTTATATAAAAGATTTACAAAGTACAAACTAATTTTCCCAATAGCATTGGCGCCAAATAGTCGGATAATCACTAGTTTTGGAAAATAAAATGTGTGCTAACTTATTGATGCCCCATTTTTTTCAATGGCAATAAAAAATGCATGTTGGCAATTTTTCTGGCGACAACATTTCAACAGCCAGAGCCATCCCTGAATGACGATATACAAGAAGTGGTTCAAGAGTTGTTGTCCCCACAATTTGGGTACCCCATGGCAGACATCAGACTCTCTTAATACAGTCTGCTGGTTATTCTTACATACTGCTCCTACAATGCTACTCACAATGAATATACATGTATACAGCTAGTGCATAATAATTTAACCTATTGTTTTCTGATCAACTTTTCAATATTTTTTTCATTCATTTGATGTCAAAATTCATCACTAGCTGTATACATGTATGATTACCTCTGAAAGTCACCAGAAATATTATCTTAGTGATACCAATAGAAAAAAATGAAAAGATATGGGGTGAATGTACATGACAAAAACGCAAACGATACACAGAAAACTCCAGTCCATCAAGGACAGGGCTTCCACTCCTGTCTGTATGTAATGTTCAGCTAATAAGGAAGCATTACACGGGGTACATTCATATAATCATTTGGCAAAGAAATCACAAAGTCCCATCTCGGTACTGACAAACTCAAAGTATTTTCAATGTCTAATTATGATTATAACTGAAAATAATGATTCATAATCAGTCAAATGTAGAATTTGGTAAAAGTATTTTGCAGAAAACAATATAAATACGTTGGACATTCAAAGCCTTTTTAATTGGATTTCGAGATGTTTCAGCACTATGAAATTTCGGCCAGGTGTAATTTCTGACAAATCCTTTACATAGGGTAACAAGTTAGAAAAAACCCAATTAATGACATTATCATCCAATTAAATTAACAGCAAACTGCAATTTTTCTCAGACACACAGATTTGAAATATATTAATTAAGTATACGCATTCAATGGCATAGTCCAAGTGCAAAACGACCAAGTTTGAGGTTACATCATGGCAGAAACGTCCTGCTACCAAGTTCATGCTGTTAGCACAATTCTTAAACAAAAACAATTTCATCACCAACTCGTTCAAATAACAATCTTGTTAACGAGTAGTTCTTACAGTACCGGAAAGTTTATTTGGTACATGAAAGTCCTTTCATAAATTTCAATAAAAACATATAAAACATAAACATGATAAATGACAAATCAATCTTTGATTCTGACCATTGAATACACATATCTTTCTCTGTCAAGTTCAGGTCTACAGATCGCAAGATACTTCGATTCTCGCGACCACTTTTAAAGTCTTTTTGTTGAAATGTCAACGGTGTTTTAAATTCTGGTTAAAAGGAAACCTTAACATAACACATTGACCTCATCATATAAAATATCTGCAATACACTGACTGCTACTATAATGTTATCAATACATGAACAAAAAACAAAACTTTGAAAAACATGTGGCTTACTTTCGAATCTCCATTCGGAATGCCTCAGCCTAGAAGCTCACTAAAATGGTCTATACGACCCAGACCTTGATAAAATAATTTTTAAGACTCTCAATAAAATACCAATACAAAATTAACATCAGAAGACAATAAATAGATAACGAAGTGTTTGTCTTTTTTGTCCTTTCAACATATGTTTACTACTGAAACTTTCAAAGACAATTTTTTTATGTCCCTCCAATACAGGGGCACCATCCAATTGAATTAGTTATAATAACTTCTGAATTCTTTCAGTAATTTTTCATTAAAAATGAAAACATGAACAGCATTGTAAGGAGATATCCTCAGCTTAAACCTTAACTACCCACAGGGTTCCATGTCAAAGAAATTTTTGGTAAAGACACAATGAATTTCCAATCAATGCAGAAATCACTTGCTTCATCCTTTGTGTGTTGAGTTTTTACCAGGTTTGGTTCCTATTGGCTCAGTGGTTTCAGAGGAGAAGATCTTTGAATGCATTTCTCATAGGGTCCTATGTTAAACTATCCTCCCTACAGGAGGCCATCTTGGATAAGATGCAAATCTGCTGGACATATATAGAAAGTGTAGTCCTTGAAAAGCTTAACACTTTTGCTATTTACATTTAACCTCTATCTCAAACAGTTTTTGAAATAAAAGTAAAAATGTATGAAAATCGTGAAAATTCAAAGAAAAAGGGACAATAACCCCTATGTGGGTGATTAGATTTTCTTCAAAATTGCAGGACATGTAGATCTTACTATGCTGACCTGTTTTGTTATAAAACTTCACTTCTGTCTTCTCCCATTTTCAATGTATAAGACTAAAAGTAACAAAAAACCGAAAATTTTACGGAAAAGGGGCAATAACTCCAAGACGGGTTATCAGATATTAAAAAATTGCAGGGTTGGTAGATCTCATCATGCTGATTATTTTACCTATGTCAGATTTTTGATATCTGTAACGGTTTTTGAGTATATTGCAAAAAACGACAATTTACCCTATGGTCTATTTTTAGCAACAGCAGTATATTGTTTGGTCTACGGACATAAAAATCACAAACTTGAACATGCATACCCTAGTTATGATTCAGGCCAAGTTTCGTTAATATTGGCCCAGTAGTTTCAGAGGAGAAGATCTTTGAATTAAAATTAACGGACGGACGGACGACAGACGACGGACGACGGACGACGAGTGATTGCAAAAGCTTACATGGCCTTTGGCCAGGTTAGCTAACAAAAAATGACTTGTACCAATATATGCCTCATAAAAGAACTAACCTCCATGATATCCAATAACATAATAATTGCCATTCGAGCGTGCCCCTTTAATCCACCATTCCTTACATGAGTTTTGTACATTTCGCACAATGCACTGATCTCCCTCATCTTCACCTTTTACACAATCAGAAACTTTATCGCATTCACGGCGTCCATCAATGCATGTTCCATCATAACACTGGAAATACTTCCCATCACATGTGACTGTAAAAAGATATGTCTTTTCTTAATGTATTCTTATTTAACATCAATACCAAAAAATAGGCGGTTAGTTCTGTTTTGTTTAGGAAATAGGTCATAATAAAGATTATGACCCTAAACTGATTTCATGATGTATTTTAAGAAAATTCCAGATAGAAAACCATTTTGTGGCTTACATTGAGAGATCAAATAGCCACAATATAAAAGAGTCTCTTCTAGTATGTTAATATAACTTGGTGTGATATGGCCTGAAATTAAACTATGGTCAATGTCGGCGGATATCTTGAATCGTAATAGTCTTTTAATATGATTCAGTGTTAAACTAAGTTTCTCACTTTGGACCTTGGATGAGAAGAGAGTTGCTGGAATTTTTTTTAACATGACCAGAAAAGGATTATTTATTGTGATTAAGTTTTGTTCAATAGGGTTTATGGCTTCAGAGATTATCTCTGAAGCTTCTTTTTTATTCTATTGTTGAATTTCTTGTTGCAGGCTGGCAGAATCTTAGATCTGATAGAGAGATTTTTCATGTAGGCCAAAAAGGACAGTTTTGACCAAGAACAGTTCCAATTTTCAAAGAAGATCTTTGAATGTGATATGCTGTAGGATGCTATGTCAAAATCTGTTCCCCGACGACATCCATATTAGATGAGGCACAGATCTGCTGGACAGACACATATTTATTCATGACTGAGAAGGTTCTTACTCGCCAAGTAGTAAAGCACGGTCATTCCGAACACACTTTTCAAAGGGGATCAACCAGGGACTATTTTGACCAAGTTTAGTTCTTACTGGCTCTGTGGATTCCAGCAGTGAAGATCTTAGAGTGTTTTCCCATAGTATTCCATGTTAAACAATCTGTCACTGCTGGCGGCCATCTTTGATAAAATGTGGACTTGCCGGACACAAAAATGAAAAAAAAGTTAAGTAAGGACACAGTTGAGACCAAGTCTGCATTCAATAGGCCCAGTAGTTAAGAGAAGACCTTTGAACGTGTTTTCCAATTGGATCCCATGTAAAACTAAATTCCCGCATGGGCCAGTTTTTGACGAACAAGTTATTTTTAGATATTTGTAAAAAAAAACAGTAATTGACCCCTATGTGGTATTCTTATATAAAGGCAGTTAAGTTCATTGGTCCTTTGACTAATCGAACAGAATTTGAATTTAGATATAGTGGAGATGATTCATGCCAATTTTGGTTACAAGACTCTCAGTGGTGTTAGAGGAGAAATTTTCAGAGAGTTTACGTCGGACGCCAAGTGATAGCAATGAACATGCCATAACAGGCCAGGTGAGCCTAATAGTTTATGAAGGTGAATATGAATAACAACGTAATATTCCGTTAAATTAGGAATACCAAAGTCTAATTATTTCCATGAAAAACAAATACTCTGCCCTAAGATTTTGAAAATATTAACACATTTTTGATATGTAAATAAGAAATTACCCGAATTTTAATAATCTTAGTTTCGATTGAAAATTCCTCTAATATTCCCATTAACTTAGCAGATCCATGCAATCATATTTGCTTGTGATATTGCTGCGGTCAAGCAAGTGGCAAAACTTTCAGTTACCGAAATTAAGATTTACATCCCAAGCTGTCTACCTTTCATTGACTAGCTGTCGTACAAAGAAAACTTTGTATACATTTGTCAGGTTTTCACGTCTGATATATCTACAATGTAGACATTTGACATCGATGAATCTTACACATTGTGTAAGCTTGGGGTGTTAATCTTGACTTCATTACAATAAAAGTTTTGCCACTTCTTTGGCCGCAGCAATATCATTTTATCTATACTGAGACTCTATCTCCCTTTATTGCTTAGTGAGATAGGCTGTATCGTGTATCTATATAGCAGAGGATAACAGGGAGCGTAAGTGAAACATTGAAACGTAACACAACAAAAAAATTAACGTAGAATTAAAATGTAAATATTAGAATACATACCGCAGTCACTCTCATCAGACTTATCGAAACAGTCAAACTTTAAGTCGCATCTTTTATTTGATGATACGCATTGCTTGTTCCGGCATTGCCATTCAGTTTCATTACAACTCAACCATACTAAAATATATTTGTTTTTAAACTGAAGCATTTATTTGATAAAAATTACGTGGTTACTGGTTACCAAATAACAAAATATCGAACTAACTGTGATTTTAGTTTTCTGCATATGCGCATTTCGACAACTTAACACTCTTAAGTGCAGATCAATTAAAAAAATTAAATGGACCGTATATGTTTAAGCTGATAGAAAGAAAAATACCACTTGATATAAAGAGGAAAACAAAAGTCAGAAAAGGACTGAGCTATGCAGGATGGAGATACGTCTTATTTCTAACGACATTTTCCTATTTAGAGATTGCAAGTTTTTAAATAAATCGGTTTTTGGGCCAGCACCGAAGTACAGGTTACTAGATTTGTTAAAACCTTCTTGGACTTTAAGTCCACCAGCAAAGATATCGGCTCGGTGATAATGAATAACAAGTTAATGCGAATTTAGTTTCTGTGTATGCGCATTTCTTAAACTTGTGTTTTTCTTTCATTGTAGATCAAACTAAACATTTAGAAATCCGTAAACCGAAATAAATATGTAAGAGNAACAAGTTAATGCGAATTTAGTTTCTTTGTATGCGCATTTCTTAAACTTGTGTTTTTTTTCATTGTAGATCAAACTAAACATTTAGAAATCCGTAAACCGAAATAAATATGTAAGAGATGGTACAAGGCAAAGAGGAATTGATGCTATTATTTATTTTACCTGTTGCTTACAAGAACAGTAAACAAAAATGAGAGAACTGACTAAGCAAGCGAGAGTAAACAAAAACAAAACAACATACAAAAACAAACAAAAAAAAACAAAAAAAAAAAAAAACAACAACAACAATCAAAACAAAACAAAACAAAACATGAAAAAGCATACAAATGAGAAATATTTGAAAACACACTTCACGGTAAAAAAAAATCTTATAATTGATAAGAATCCAAAACATTTTCTTGAATGCAGATATTTTGTCATAAAAATATGACGCATTGTTACATTTTTTAAAAGTATTCATACCAAATTCCTATAAAGTTTGCAAATTATCATAACGCTTAGTTCATTGTCAGGTAACAAGTATAAACAGCATCTTATGTAAATGTTTATTACCTATTTACAAAAAAACATAAAAAACAAAATTACCGCAAATTTCGATTTTGTTGATAACCTTTTTGAAAACTTTTTTTCAGCATATAACAGAAATGATAAATGCACATACCCTACTCTATTTAGTATCCTGTAACTGTAAAGGGTGAATAAAAGGATATGGAGTAAATGCACATGAGACAAAGACTCTACAAATACATGGTAAAAACAAGCAAAGGAACAACGCCTTTATTGTTGTTCTTTCTGTAACTGTAAAGGCATGTATTTGGAAATTATCTCACAAGACTCATTATTAGAATTTGAGTTTTACAGTGCATTAATAAACCGTACATTTGTGATATGTTTGAAGTTCAGTGAAATGATTTGGAATGTACTTTCTTTGCATATCAAGTTAGGATTGGATTGCTACAGGTAATGAAATTTATTCCGATTTGCTGAACTTTATATCTCTTCATAGGATATAATACACGAATCTCAGGTTTCTATTTGAAGTTTTAGATTACAGGTACGTAATTTGCATGTATTTTGTTGTTAGACGATAGTTTTAACAGCGTCGAGCACTTTTTGACCCATCTATTAAATTACGTTTTGTCCTATTTTAAGTAGATCTTAGTTGTAATGCTCATCCTTACCACATTCATCTTCATCAGAAGCATCAGTACAGTCACTTTTTCCATCACAATAAAACATTAAATGGATACATCCTCCACTTTTACATCTGAACTGTGATTCAATACAGGTCGGGGCTGTAACATAACAGGGATATAACGAATATATTTAACCAATAACCAATATAAAAGTAGTGAAAATCATGATATATTTATATACAAATGTATATTAAGAAAATGTCGGGAAAAAATTTACAAAAGACAAAAAAGAGATAAAAATTAGAATGTCTTTATATCACGTTGTCATGCAGGATTCCAGCCTGAAGCATGCAGTCTATATTGATCCTTTACTTTGTTTCCGCTTTAACGTAGATAAAAATCATAAATAAAACTACGTTTTAACCAATCGCTGAGAATGTGTGGTTCGCTAAAAGATAAACATAAACATGTTTCAAATTTCATTCAACTGTCTTCTTGTATATATCAGAAACGCACATAATTATCCTAATAATAAACCTATTTCTGCAGTAAAGGAAAATACATTGTTCAAGTCGAAGAAAAATAAATAAACCTTTAAGGATGTTCGCTGGTCATGTTTATGTATTCATGTCAGATTTTCGGATTTCTCTGGTTTTATATATTTAATCCATTAATAATTTTTTGCTCGGTGAGCCCCGTAATTCCATAATTCAATTTCATACATCTTTTGGAGCATTCTGACAAAATTTTATTCAATTGGTGTTATTTTGTCACATTCATTATTGGATAAACATTCCTCATGTTAAACCTGTGAAAAATGCAGAGGAGTTCAGTTTCCCGCCATTTTTTTAAACACTTGTATCTCAATAATTACATTGGTAACCTATCAATTTTTTTGGCCTAAATTACTTCTTTTACAATTTTCTTACAAAAAATCACATTTAATCTTAATCCTTGTTATTTTAAAATTGACCAGCGAACATCTTTAATTGTATCCGGTTACTTTGCGAGGTCGGGTTTATAATCTATACTAAATTGTTTATCAGATAAAAGTCTTTGATAAGTATGTAATCAGCTGCTACATCCAATCAACAGAAATGAAGTAAAACGGATAACAGGAAACACTACAATGGCTGAAAATTATAATTACATGCCACTATCTGTTAGGGAACTACATAGGAAAAGCACAACTAAGACACAAGACAAACGTATACAACGATAGGAACTCAGCACAGCCGGACTTGGTACCGGCACTAGCAAAAGCCAGCGGTAGGGTTAAACCGGTTTATGGGTACCCAAACCTTCTCTTTATCTGTCCCGATCCATATAGTCTAGTAAACATTGAAACTATATTAATACTACTTATGAAAATAATCATAACAATTTTAACTTATCAAAGTAAGCAAAGGGTAAAAATCGATTGACATTTTCAAAAGAAATTTTATAAATTAAGGTATGTTTCACAAGGATGAGAATAATGTAATAATGTATACAAAAACTTTTGAATTTTCAACTCTTTAATTATCACTGTTACACAGATAACTTAAAATCAGTTACTTTTGATTTGATACATCAATGTTTCAGTACTAATAGAAGAGAACCTTTTCACCTTTTTACTACAAGGGAAACACTAAGCATATTTTGTTAAAAACGACACCGAGTCAAACAAGAATAAAAATATGAATGACGTAATCAAGATATTATAATCTTTGATCGACAACATAATTTTTTGTCGCAATTGAGGACCGCGTTTTGAACAGACAATCCAGATTCAAATAGGAACTAACTGCGCCGCTTTCAGCTGACTTTTTCCTTTACTCGTATTAGTCCAACACAGAAAAAACAAAAATTTTATCCAAAGTCTTAGATTTAAACTTCCGTGTTTTTTAATGAGATCTATTATAATAAACTTGACAGTAAAGAATCTAGACCAACCTAAGTTTCATTATGATCTTTCGTTATACATCGAAGGAGATGGACAATTGAAATAGCTATATGATAAGCGTGATGAATTGAACTTCCTAACTGTAAACTTTCCTTTCCTTAAAAACTACTTACCTACCCTCCAGCCTATGGTGTGTACATTTCAGAGTTGATTCATCACTGCCGGGGATAAAGTTTATACAGCGATACTTTTATAATAGAGCACAAAATTAACTGTCCCAAAGCTGATTTAGGGATTTGAGGACATTGTCATTTTGGCCGACATTAAAATAAGAAGAAAACTAATATCATACCACAGTTGTTTTCATCCGAACCATCGAAACAGTCGTCATAACCATCACACAGAACAAACTGTGATACTAATTCATTATTCAAACATGTAAAGGATGTGTTAACAGGTTTGGGAGATTTAATTGATGCATATAATATCACTTTTTTATTCTTCTCTGAAAAAAAAACAAAAAAAAAACAAATCAGAATGTATTAACATTATCATTAAGCATAGTTACTGAAGCGATATTCCTCCTTGCTTGCGGAATCATTTATTTTCTTTTTATTACTATTAATTTATTTTATCATTACTTATTTAGCATTCTGCCGAGAAATTGTACAACATCATTTATTGTCTTATATTCAGATCTTTACACAATTATTATCTTGGTAACAAAGAATTTTGATCATATAGTTAGCAAAAAACATGAGAACGGGAAGCATGATGTAGTTGTCTTGTCTTTTTGTGTCTCAGGACTTTGATAGATACTGTTCTTTTCCTTAGATATGTGTTGTTTTATCAGAGAAAATGGAACATTATCTGTGAATTTCAATAAAAGGAGTTATAAAAGTTGTAAAGCAAATCTGTTCTTTTTTCCTCCATATTTCCTACACCGAGACATTTCGCAAATAATATGGAATTCAACAATAACTTAATGAATTTTTTATAAGATATCTTGTAGCAAAACGTTTCCCATTTGCAAAAAATACATCTGTCTCAAACTATTGAAGACCTTGTTTGATCGTATTACCATTCAGTCCATCTTGATGTGAAAATTGAAATACTTTGACGTTTTTTTTCAAGCAAAATATGTATCAGTGTTGTCTTCGGGATTGTCAACCATATCTGATTCATTAAAAAAGTGCATGTAATGAAACTGTGGATATAACAATTTGAGTATTAATTCTCACTCGTTTTTAATCAAATCATGATACAGTATAATGAAATAAGGCTTTAACACTAAAAAACCAAACCAGTACAAAACAATTACTAGTACACAAAACTACAGGTCTTGACATGTTTCTTAACGTTTTAATTTATTTGATTGAACATATATCGTAACTTTCAATATTACGATCTTCAAAACCTATCAGATCTCTATGCTTCCTTTTATTAACTTAGCCTTGCAGATATATCAATTGTCAAAATAGCGCTTTGCAGAAACAAATGTGCCCAATTAATTTTTAAAAGATAAATCAATAATCGTAAAACCGATTTCATTTCTGTGTCACAAGCTAAGACCACTAATTTATGTGAGCTGGCTAGGAAGCAGATAATTTCAAAATTTACATTTTTAAGGTTTATGAAAATGGTTAAATGAAAGAAGCATTTCGTTGGAACATTACCTTATCTGACTCTTTTGACCACCAGTCATTTTGATTTAGGAGGTAAATCTAGGTTAAGTTTAAACCTCTTTAAGATCACTTTTATGTAGGTTTGGATCATTTTCATTACTATATTCTAAGCTTGTCAGTAACACAGGTGATTTTAATTCTTTTTCACAGCATTGCATAACAAGCATCGATGAAACTGACTGTTTCAAACGCCTCACTGATTGAAAGAGTTATCTCCCTTAACCCAGGTCTACTACCTTAATATGTCCTTAAAAGACTTAAGTTATCAGAATGGCCATCTGCAGAACTTAAGGGAGTAGACCTGGGGAACCCTAAAATTTCCCACTCGTTTAATTGTTTAAATATTTTCAGTATTAAAACTACACGTCTTCATGTCGACTTTCAGCAATTTTCAACCATTTTTACTGTCCCGTCTTATATCTAGTGGTCATCAAAGATCCCCTGTTTCCTCATATTATTTGGTCCGTTCAGGTCATGATTGTGGTATATGAAATTGCCCCTAATTAAGTCGCCCAAACATAGTTTGCCGACTTATTGTGTTTGCACCGTTTCTTATTATTGTTATTATTCTTCCTCTTCTTCTTCTTGCCGTAATCTTGTCCGACCAATTTCTCGGAGACCGTTTGCCCAACCTTCACCAAACTTCATAGGAAGGTAGATTCGCACCCCGAGAGGTGCAATCAAGTGTCGGAATTTTCAAAATGGCCGCCGTTGCCATGGAAACAAAAAAAGGCGGGAAAATTAAAAGTGCTCCGAATTGGATGAAATTT
>MJUU01053559.1:193774-207910 GCA_002080025.1 Modiolus philippinarum
CCCCCCCCCCCCAAAAAAAAAATCAACACAATTTATTTCATTTTATTCAGCTTGAAAAGGCTGAACATTGTATAAAGGTCAAATAATATAACATTTCAAACACAAAAATGCACACTCCAAACTCCAATATACAACAAATAAGATCATACGCGCAGTTATACAACTATTAAACTTTGAATTTTGTAACATTCCGAAATCCTGAAAATTCCCATTTTTCATGAAAATCGCCCAAAATATTCAATTTTACCCACATTTTCTGCGTTAAAATTGAATATTACGATATATCAAATGCATTTTTTAAAAGAAAGAAAAAAATATTAGTATGTTTTACTCATATATATGTACAGACAGACATATTTTTGCATTGTTTCAGCATCAATTTCTTAGGGTAGGGCTAAAATTTTCGGTATTTAGAGTTACATTGAACACCCCTGGTTTTTCTACACATTGTTTTAAGATAATTTATATATCCTCAAGAATAATGAATTGGCAAACCTGCAGATAAATCCTAAAGATTTGCCACATATAACTATTTAAAAGTAAATTTTGAACAAATCTGAAATGCTGAAATTCCGATTTTTCATCAGTTTTGTAACAAATACTGAGTTTAATCTGAAAAGTGGGACTCAAAATGACAAATCATTATAAGATTAATGCAACATGTGTATATCCAATGCAGACTTTGCGGGTTTTGGTTATTTTTATGCGAATATTGGATCCAAGTTTAACCCAACCGCAATTTTTGCGCCTGTCCCAAAGCAGGAATATGTTGGTCATTGGCTTGTCCTTGTCTTCCTATAAAATTTTAGTTTCTTGATATTTGGGTTATTGAATGTGGTTTGTTTCCATTGATTTATTCACTTTTTTACCTTTTCGGGGCCATTTAGGACTTACAATATGGTGTGAGGTTCCTCGCTGTGTTGAAGACCATGTGGTGACCCCTGGATATGGGATGTCGTCTCCTTGACATTTACCCCATTTTCTTTCTTTTTCATATAGACAAAAAAATGACCACTTTAGCGTGAATTTGTTGAGGTAGGGGTAAGATTTTAGGGTGAATTTGTTGGGGTAGGGGTAAGATTTTAGGTAATTAGAGTCACATTAAACAATCTTTGCTTTTCTAAACAATGCTTTCAGACAACTAATGTAATGTACTGAACAATTAAATGGCATATCTGCCGACATGTTCTCCAGATTTGACATATATTACGACTAAACAGTGAACGTTGGATAAGTTTGAAATACAGAAAATCCCCATTTTTCATCAATTTGGGGCAATATATTGAGTTTAAGTCAACAAATGGCTGTAAAATACAAAATCATGATGATATTCATACAACATTGTCATATACAAGACACATTATTCGTGTTCTGGTTATTTTTATACGAACAAAGACATAAAATTGCCCATTTTAGGGAAAATTTGTTGGAGTAGGGATAAGATTTTCGGTATTCAGAGTCACATTAACCGTTCCTTGATTTTTTAAACACTGTTTCAAGACAACTAATATATCCCTTAGAGCAATTAACTGGCATATCTGCAGATATAGCCTCCAGACTTGCCATAAATAACGGGTTAACATTGAACTTTGACCAAATCTTAAATGTTTAAAATTCCAATTTTTCCTCAATTTTGGGTACAATGTTGAGTTTAAGTCAACAAATGGCTGTCAAAATATCATATCGTGATGCAATTCATGCAAAACTATCATATTGAACACACATTTTACGTGTTTGAGTTAATTTTATGCGAACATAGACAAAAAATTGACAATTTTAGGGAAAATGTTTTTGGGGTAGGGGTAATATTTTCGGTATTCAGAGTCACATTAAACACTCTTGTTTTTCTAAACAATGTTTTAAGACAACTAATGAATCGCTCAGATCAATTAGATGGCAAATCTGCAGATATATCCTCCGGATTTGACATATTTAACGATTTAACAGGGGACTTTGGATAAATCTGAAATGTAGAAAATTCCCATTTTTCATTTATTTTTGGATAAATATTGAGTTTAAGTCGACAAATGGCTGCTAAAATAGCAAATCATAAAGTAATTAATGCAACATTGTCATATACAACACACATTTTGCGTGTTCTGGTTATCTTTATGCGAACATAGAGAAAAAATTGACAATCTTAGGGAAAATTTGTTGGGGTAGGGGTAAGATTTTCGGTTTTCAGAGTCACATTAAAAACTCCTTGTTTTTCTAGGCAATTTTTTGAGACAACTTATATATCCCTAAGAACAATTAATTGGCATATCTGCGGATATATCCTCCAGATTTTGAATGTATAACGATTTAACAGTAAACTTTGGATAAATCTGAAATGTAGAAAATGCCCGTTTTTCATAAATTTCGGGCAAGATATTGAGTTTAAGTCAACAAATGGCAGTTAAAATACGAAATTACAATATAATTCATGCAACCTTGTCATATACACCACACAATTTGCGGTAATTTCTGGTAAGTTTTATGCGAACATACACAAAAAATTTACAATTGTAGAGTAAATTTGTTGGGGTAGGGGTAAGTTTTATGGACGTAGGAAGTTTATAATTTGTACCAGTTGTAAAGAAGACATTATGTTCTTCCATTTTATTCCATCTTTTCATGAATTTGAACCATTCATACATAAGATGAGACAAAAAAAGGGACAAAACTTTGTCGAAAACGAAAATATTCAAAGATGCGTTTTATTTCTCTATTTGAAAGTGATAGTTTGGTCATTCAAAACATATTTACATTATGTTAACATGCTTGATTTTTAAGAAAGGACATTAAAAGACTAAAAACAATTCCAAGAATTATAAAATGAAAAACATACTGCTTTCTAAGGACCGTTGAACTTACACGATTTCGAGAAAAATCTTAAAATTTATGTCAACATTTCGAAGGGGTAGGGGTAAGATTTTTCAATTTTTATAACGTATTGGGTATAGAAATGGTACTTACGTGGAATATTTGTAAAGCTTATACCATATGCTATCATTCTATACCATGTTTTCATAAATGAGAGGCACTAATTAACAATTTGAAGCAATTGAAAAAAAAACTTCGATGAAAAACGAAATTTTCCAAAATTTCGTTGGGTGGGTCTAAAAAAGGGGCATGTTCCAATATTGCGTGTAGGGTATGCTCATGTTAACATGTTTAATTTTGAAGAGGGGATACAGAAAGACGGAAAAATATGGGTGGGGATCATAAGTGAGGGGGGGGGTGCACGGGGAGTTATTCCAGCCCATAGACCAATTATTCTGTGTCCTCTCCTGGTATTCTGGATTTTGAAACTTGGTTAGCCAATCTATTATGTTCACTTTACCATGGTATTTTGAACCATCCTTTCAAAACATGTAAGTTGTACTTTTGAGATATTAATTCTTTAGCTTCCAATGATATTCTGGCCCCATCGTGGAATTTTTAACCCAAATTGAAAATTGTAAAGTTTGATGAGCCATGGTAATTTAGCGCCTTACCATGAGATTTTGAACCCAATTTCAAAAATTTGAATTGTATGCTAAAGATCTTCATTCTGTATCCTGTCTTGGTATTCTGACCCCAAGCATGGAACTGTAATCCACATCTGAAAACTGTTTAGTAATCCGTGGTATTTTGACCACATCATGAATTTTTAACCCCCTTAGAAGGCATCTGTCCGACATAAAACATTTCATTTATGCAAAACTAATTGTAAAAAATATCTAGGGGTTCAATATTCTATAGGGTTCAAAAAGGCAAACATTTTTACTTTTGCATGAGGGGGTTAAATTTTAAATAAATAAAAATTGACCCCGGGGTCAATATTCCATTGGGTTCAAAATACCATATGACACAAGGTTATCCCCCTTCCAGAAAAAAAAACAGAAGAAAAGAAAAATATGTTCGTTTTTGCAATCTGTAAATATTAACATACCGTTACTGTAATTGTAATTTCTGAATATTATATCTATTATGTTGTATTTTGCAAACAATCCAGTGGTCATTGTATCTTTTAAAATTCGAAACTCAACGTCCATCCTTTCCCAAGTAGATTTAAGACCACGTCGGAGAATCGCGTCGTACGCTGAAAAACGACCAAACGATGATCGTTGGAGATCCATTGAATAGTCAAACACCTCAACAAAAGACTGCATTTTTGCATCATTTAGAACATTCCCTCCGATTTCCTCGTTATATTTATTGTTACTTAAAAAATCGATATCAAGAAAGTTTAAGTTGATATATTGTCCTCGTCTGGCATGTATTTCCCAACGTTTTACATCAGAGTATGTATAAAGTCCTGAGTAGTACGGTGATATCAAATACGCTGATTTCAAATAACATTGTACGTTTTGTGTTTCGTACATCCCACATCCAGGTATATCTGTAATTAAATGACAAGTTAATTATGATAGCCAACGTCGAACGAGATAGAGTTGACTAGGAGAAACTTAAAAACATGGTTCAGTTATGATAATTAAGACAGTCACTAAAGATGGTACTTGTTAAGAAAAAGATGCAAGTAGGCTCAATGCAAATTGGAACATATATATATCTTATATTTGTCAATATTATAACGAGCTATAACAAAGTATAAAATGACAACAAGTTTAAGGTTTGACAGTGTTCTTATTCGGATATAGCATGATTGCAATGCTTTGTGTGATTTTTATATGTCCAACAAACGTTGAAAATTGAGCTTGAAACTGGAAATAACTATTGTGTGAATCATGTATACCAACAGCATTTAGCTGACAAAGCGATATCAACATTCATAATTTTATATGTTTTAGGCTGCTTTTCAGCTAAAAAAAAAATAAAAGAATCTTTTACGAAATTAAGTAAATCCTTCTGTTTTGATTATGACATATCAAACGTTTTAATATGGCATCATTCTCGGGTTCTGTACTTATCAAGATCCTTTTGAGTACTCAAAGCGTATGGGAGACGTCAAATTGGAATGTATAGTACAGTTTATATCCCTTGTAATGCTTCGAGTTTTAAATATCTAAAATACTGCAAATAACAATTTTGAAAACTTAAGTATTAGCAGTGCAGATCAAATAAAAAATGATCTAATCGCCAATATTGATTAAGTAACCAGCAGAAATAAGATTCACGATGTAGGATTTAAAAGTTTGGGATTATAGGGATTCTTTTGGGATAATGAGGAGTGATAGTTTCGTAAGAGTTTCCGCAAACTGTTTGCTCATTCTACTCATATCTACAATGCTGCAATACCCAACAACATGTAATAAATTGAAGGAGTAATAAGTTTAACAACTGAAGCGATGATTATATATAATTCAGAGCATAATTTTATTATTATTTTATGTTTGTTTGATTTTTTGCTGTAAAACTGTTCAAGTGTAGCTGGACATTTGAGGGTGTATTTGACTTGAAATTTGACGCTAGACTATATTCTATAATTTGTCAGCATTTGAACGTCATGAATGATACAAGTCAACACCGTGCAAGATCTAGAACTCTCAGACTTTTAAGTGTGAGATTTTAATACTACCATGAAAAGATTTGGCGAGTCATCAAATCTGAAATTGCTACCCAAGAATGTATGGGTCTTCTGAATCTTGCATTTTTAACGGTGTTTAATTGGCTATTGTTTGCGTAAAATTCATGAGCACAATTACGATTTCTATAACACCAGAGTATAGCTGTCGTCCGTGCCATCTAAGCAATTTACCATGACGTCTATAACGTCATTATGTATTTTCTCAAGTGAAATTCTAATCTCGGCCTTGGGTTGAGATCAAAATATACAGCTCAAAATAGGCACTAGTTTGTTGTTGCGAACATATTTTTTTTGTCTTATATTGGACATTCACATGATTTGTGGTTAGTTTCGGTCGGAAACATTCACGAGAAACAAACCTTTTGTCTCAGCTCTTATTTGGTATGAAAATCCAGTTGAGAAATGGTCTGCAACACAGGACTGGAAGGATATGTTCAGTGTATTTGTCTTTGATATGAAGAAGGCATATCTGTACCTGTCTTGGGTTTCCTTGGTAATTACAATTTTTCGATCCACTTCTATGTCAAATGTCAGAGAATCATTACATCGATTCGATTCTAACTCTGGATGTCCAATCTATTGGAGTAGAAAAACAAGTTAGCATCACTTGTAAACAGAATAAAAAAGACCACACGTTTGTAAAAACGTATCAAAATATTCTAGACTATTAATCGGTATCAAACAACATATTTCTGTTGAATTACGTATTTTGTGTCCTCGGCGACCTTTTAAAGAGAGTCGAATTCGATTAATTAGACCGAAATGGGTGTGGCTAAACACTTGATGTTCAGAATTGAACATAAGTAGCTTCTAGTAAAATGACGAAAGCTTTAGGGGAAAATTATTTTGGCGTTATAACGATGAAAGTCGTTATTATGGAAAATGTCGTAATAACGGTCGCTATAACGGAAAAAAGGTCGTTATAGCGGGAAATAAAAAGTCGCCATATTGAAAAATTTAAGTCGTTATTACAAGAAATAGGTCGTTATTACGTAAAATGAAAGCAGAAAAATCGAGAAAAGTTAAAGTCGTACAGACGCTAAAATTGTCGATTTACGAAGCGGATATATATCTAGGTATATCTTGCAAATAGAATGTGGCGTATTTTAACTCGGAAAGATATTACGCCTGCACTGTGGAAAAAATTATTGAATTAAAATTTCAGAATTTTCAGAAATATGAATGTGGTCATATAATGTTGTGTTTGCTAGTCTTTTTTTTTTGCTCCTCATCTTCAACATATGAGAACAGCTGAGGTATTGTGCAATACATTGGAGCTTGTTCCGTATACTTTGAAATAACACTGTATGTATAACATACAAAAAAAGTAAAACAAATGGAAACTATAAGCAAACAAGTTTTTTTTAAGGAAGATAGAATAAAAAGCGGAGTTCGCATATGTCAAACTTCCAAGATTTAAAAGATTAGAATATCTCTATTAACTCTTACGGAATTATGCTTACACTAGCAGAGGCGCACCAAGAAACACAGTTATGGAGATTATACTTGGTTTCAATTTTATAACGATATTTTTTATTGTTTATCTCTAAAATAAGATCTTGTAAAAAAATAAGCAATGGAAGAATATGGAATAAATGCATATGAGACACAGTCTATGTAATACAAATCTGATTAAAATTAAATCTACCAATTGTTCTTTACGGTCACTGCATGGCAATTCTGACAACATCCAATTTTACTTTCAATTCTATGACCTCTATCATCACCCAATCAGAATCCAGTCTACATGATTTTGAAGACATTAAGCTTCATGATAAAGGATAAGGATTTCGAATGAATTATGGAAACAGAAATTAAAATGGGACGTTGTTAGATCCCCCATGCAGTGACTGTGGGGAACAATTTATAGATGTAATTTTAATTAGATTGTTGTAATACATGCTAAAGCCTATTTGCGACACGTATCAGTGATGACATTCCATCCCTTACTTAGAAATTTTCACGTCAAAGTCAAAAGGTATCATATTCTTGTCGAAGGAATTAAACCATATTTGAAAAAGGTAAAGGTCTACTTGACGAACATTTACTGAAAGTCAATAAAATACGTCCAACCATAAATTGCAAATACATCGGCAAACGAATACCGAAGCAAGAACAAGGAAAGGGGAAATTCTAAAATCATAAATCCAAAATCACGGTAAACTCATTTCAAGACACACGAATAAACTTTTGGAAAGCATAAGGGGTGTAGATAGAAACTTTATGTCAAGACATACGTTAACAATATCATTTAGTTTAAAATAGCACTTTTTCATATGAACACGTGAGGGTTGAGGGGTGTGAGGTAGGCCGGATTAATTATGGACTAAAACAAATGGTACTGTGAATCCCGTACTACCCCTACCGCTCACCCCACCCCATGATAGATTCCTCTACCTATATTTAAGGCATATTCTACGAAATTTTGTTATTAAAGTTACTTGTAAATTGTTGCCTTGGTCGAACTCCAATTGTATTTTCTAGAAAAACGGCCGTTTCATCTAACAATATTATGTAAAGATTCAGGAAAGTTCGTTTGGACAGGAATTATGCGGACCTGAAATATCACTTCGTGTTTCTGTCTCTTATAATGACGACTTATGCACATAATGATATTTTAGCAAAAGTAGCTTGCTTGACACAGTAAAGTGAGTTATACAGCTATATCCATCAACCCTATACTTGTACAATGTAGTGTGAAACGAGAAACACAATGCGCAGAATATGTGCATAAAGAGGTATCCTCCTCAATTTAAGACGGAATGCTACAATTTAAATACATTGTTTTCCAGCCTGTATTATCATTAAAGGTAAATATGCGAATCGAAAGATATTATACATTTTTGTTCTTTTACAGATTGTTTACTGACCTGTCAACCAATATTCATCGAGACCGTCGATTGAGGTAAATATCTGAGTTTCCTGGTCAGTCAAGAAGCGTTTAATCGATTAGAAAGTACATGATCCTTATATTATAAAGTTCGATACAATATTACGTCACGGAGTGAATATTACTCCGGCAAATGAAAACGTTTTACAATGTTCCTTGTTGCTACTACCTTTTTTCCTCGTCATAAACACTTTTTTCTCGCAATTGCAACTTTCAATTCCGTAATAACAACCTTTAATTCTCATTAATTTGGTCTTATTAAGGTTTCAAAGAAATTTGATGCAATGTTTCATCAAAGACTTTCTGTCTTGAATATGATATCATTGATAAATTAGTTCATTATATATTGTTAAGAAGAGGACAATCTACAAAAATACAATTTTACATTAAATAATATTACAAAATATAGCTATTTGACAGCTCAATAACAACAAGAAATAGAAATACTGGGCATCTCTCAATGTTTTGTTTCTCAGCCTAAACTTTCATGTATTAGCAGTCATTTCATTTCATTAGCAATTTCAGTGAAGTTAAAATAACCAACAGCCAGGAGAGTTTAAATACCACTTCCGCTTTCGCTTGGTGATTTATAAAAAATACTTCAATTTTTCGTTTGATAAAGAATATGTCATTATCATGGCGAATGAAAGAATTATTTTTTTACATTACCTGGTCCATATGATTTGCATTAGCAGTACCATAAAGTGAGACATAAATTACTGTAATTTGTATGAATGAAGATTCTGATGTAGATAAAAATATAAATATCCGTGATGATCGTCCATAGCTGGATGGAAAGAATGGCGAATTTATTTCTAGTACATTTCCTGGCAGAAGATATTGTTCGTTGATAACATCTCTTGGTATGTAGAATTCTAACAAAAATAGACGAAATTTTTGATAAAACATATAGCTGCCTGCAAAAATTGCGCTCACCAAACATCCTAGTTTAAAAGACTTGCATAGCGATAAGTGATTAGTGACGATTGTCTTTCTTCTCGAATAAACACTCTTTACACTTATAAGCTGAATAATATTTTGAAAAGTAAGAGTCATACTTCAGTTCGAATGAAATAAAACATAGCTTCCATATTGCCTTTCCGTTAAGATATGATGTGATTAACAATGAAATAAAAATGTGTCGACTTTTATTTAAATACTAGTATATTATTCAATTAGATAATGATTTTTTTTATATGATATGTAAATTGCATGGAAACAAACTCCAAAAGAAAAATAACCGTCTCAGAAAGAAGAACAATCGTACTAAGTGTATAATTTTCAACTTTATAAATTATTAAAGTCCTTTTGCTATAAATAACACAGAAATGTTCAAAATAATCTCGGAAAAAAGACGTGTACTTAACTTTGGATTTATCTTGAGGCTCAGATAATGAACTTGTATCGCTCATCTGACAAAATGATTCTAAAACATGCCTATGCCCAGGACCAAAAATGTTTGTCCCAAAAAGGTTCAATGTAAAGTTTTGTTCACCGCTAGCAGTCGAGTTTTTGTCAGATCTATTTCAACTTGGCAAAAGTGCACCACAGCTTATTTGAGACTGCAACAAAAGGTTCAGAACAAACAATGAAAATGATAATTTTCCCATAGAGTCAAATGATTAACCATATCTGTTTTCTATCGGATCGGAACGAATAACAGAATACCGAAGTTACTGTGAATTTTATCTCAAATGGGCAATTTTTGTGAATGACCTACCATTCATCATTCTTGTAAAGTTTGGTTGAATTTGCTTCTCAGGTGAGATGATCAAAATGTCATTAGTTAACGACGAAGGACAGACAGAAACCAAATGAATGAACACTTGTTCTTGTCAGTTGAGCTTTAACAAATGTAGCATTGATAAATGAAACGAGAACTTTATCTATGATTATTTTATACATTTGTTAATAGATCGCTTATACCTGTACTGACAACCTGCACGATCAGTTTTAATGAAAACATATATTTAACCAGCTGAAGATGCCATTACAAACTTCAGAAGTATACGTTATTTATTTTAAAAGGAAGCATTTTATCACTAAAGAGGACGGAATTTTTCGTTCCATAATTGTTAGTAACAACAACAAACCGTCATATGAATACTCCGGCCCAAACGCCCCCGTCACGAATGCCTATCAATAGAAAAAAGTCTATCTAACTTGAACATGAATCGCTGTAATGCTTTCACTGTTTTAATGGACGGATAACGAACCTTTGAAACATAATCTTTCAGACGTAATGTATTCGTCTCCCATAGCATTGTTCCACATAAAGTTAAAATGTCTATTCTCTCTGCTTACGTTAAACATCAAGCATTCTTTCGTCTCGTCATTGTAGGTGTTTCCATAAAAGTCTTCTCTGGCAGTCAAATTATTGCACGAATTCAGTGACTGGTGGTTGACATTAACATGACTTCTAGAAACTCTTGATAGATCACCTGGCCATCTGGTCTTGTCGAACGCTGTGCGATATGTGGATGCAAAACCAAAGTCTAATATTTGATTTTGATTATCACAATTCTCTGTTCTTGTTCCTACAAATGTTAAAACGCTGCTAAATACAACGCAATTAATTATGCTCATCTAATTTCTGGCTAAATAAACTCAAAATTAACATAATTCTTCCGAAAGTAAGGTTAGTTTCCCTACTCTGAGACTACTTAAATCATAGTGACGTCCATTGAAGTGGCCAGCAAATCGGCGAAACATTCTAACATTAGTAATTTTAGTATAGTGCAGGTCATATAATGTAAATTGAAATGTGTTTGAATTTTTTTTACTTTTTAGCATAAATATTACTCATCTTTTTGAAGATGTCAATTTCAACTTTCCTCTGACTATTCAGCTAAATGTATTTTGATGATTTTGTATTTGTAAACCCTTTTTTATCCGTAATCTATAAAAAAATTAAAACGAAACAATTTTGTAAGTGCCAATTTATTCTTTTTAAGTGAGATGAGTTTTTCGCCAGTCGTAAGATTTAAGCGAATATTTAACAATTGACCTACAAATGAAGTATTCGAATTAGATGAAATAATACTTATAATTTATATATTCTAATGTTTGAAAGCTGAGTAATATATGTCTCATCTGATGTCTAAAATGTGTAATAATTGTGTCAATATTTAACAAATTTGATACGTAACTTTTATTGTAAACTGTTGATCTATTTACGTTAAATGATTAACTTAATATTAGCGAGGAATATGAAACTGTTTCACTAATGACAAGTGCATAACAAGAACTAGCTAGACAATGAATTCTTACATTTTAACAGGGCAGTGATCAGAATAGCATTTGTCTTTGATTGAAATACTCTGCAATTTTTTTAGAATTACATATTCACAACAAAAAGTAAAGACTTATTTGTAATTGAGTATTATAACTCCAAATCGCTAACATATAGATAATTTAGACCAAATTATTCCTTTTCTAATGAACAATTTCCAACTTGTTCTTAAAACCTAGTTCTCCAGATGCTAATTATATTAACTATGAACACTTAACGGCTATCCCAGATAGATTTTGAAATACCATGGAAGTACCTTTATTCATGGACATCAATTTCGTGGTTTTCATGATTATCACTATTTCATTGGTACTCTACTTTGTGGTTTCGAAACACATCTATAAAAATATATTACCCCTTTAAATGATAATTATCTTTACTTCAATAATATGTCTTACCGTAAACAGCACAACCAATGATATCTAGAGACATATAATCTTACCGTAAACTGCACAACTAATGATATCTTTAGACATATAATCTTACCGTAAACTGCACAACTAATGATATCTATAGACATATAATCTTACCGTAAACAGCACAACAAATGATATCTATAGACATATTATCTTACCGTAAACAGCACAACTAATGATCTCTATAGACATATAATCTTTCTGTAAACATGACAACTAATGATATCTAGAGACATATAATCTTACCGTAAACAGCACAACCACTGATCTCTATAGACATATAATCTTACCGTACACTGCACAACCAATGATATCAACAGACATATTATTTTACCGTAAACTGCGCGACTAATGATATCTATAGTCATATAATCTTACCGCGAACAAGACAACTAATGATATCTTTAGACATATAATCTTACCGTTAACAGCACAACCAATGATATCTATAGACATATAATCTTACCGTAAACTGCACAACTAATGATATCTAGAGACATATAATCTTACCGTAAACTTCACCACCAATGATATCTATAGACATATAATCTTACCGTAAACGGCACAACCAATGATATCTAGAGGCATAATCTTACCTTAAACAGCACAACCAATGATATCTATAGACATATAATCTTACCGTAAACAGCACAACCGATGATATCTATAGACATATAATCTTACCGTAAACAGGACAACTAATGATATCTAGAGACATATTATCTTACCGTAAACTGCACAACTAATGTTATCTAGAGACATATAATCTTACCGTTAACAGCACAACCAATGATATCTATATTCATATAATCTTACCGTAAACAGCTCAACCAATGATATCTATAGACATATAATCTTACCGTAAACAGCACAACCAATGATCTCTATAGACACACACATTTCTGCTTTTGTTGGACGCATGAAAACTATTTTGATTATTCTTACAAGAATCTGTTTATAAAATCTAACTTGTTTTAAAGGATTGTCTTCAGACGAACTTTCAATTCGGAAAACCTACAAATAACAATGATTAAAGGATTTTGACTCTGACAGTTATATAAATGTCGAAATACCAACGTTACTGTGAATTTATAATATGTACCTCTCTTAATATTCGCCAAAATTATAACTGTAAAATATGCTTTATGATCGCTATTAATCAATTATACACGTGTTTTGTACTGCAATATTCAACTTTATATGTATTTTCCTGAAGCAAGAAGTGAATGAATTATCTCACTATTTTGTGCTTGTGTAAACTACTATTTTTATTATTTTTTTTGAATTGTTTTTCCTTTACCATGTGCTAACGTTCGAAACGTGCTTATGCAGAAATTAAATTTACAGTTATTTCGGTATTCTTTGTATTTATTACCACTAGGCCGATGCGTCTCCTGGTGGACTGGGTATTCATCAACAGAGTAGCCAGTACCTATGTTCCGAAATCCGATTTCATTTGACATGTTTGACCACATGTAATATCTGAATTTAAGACAATTTTGTTAAACCCTAAGTAGTATCTCCTTACCGCATAGATCAGTCTTAAGCTGATTTTGGCTTTCATTTTAATATCACGTTGAAAAATTGTTATTTATCAGCTCTTGCATATATTTTAGTTTATAATTTCCAAATGTTTTGATCTGCACTGAAGACATAAGTTGTCGAAATGCGCATATGCAGAAATTCATAGGTTCTTCTTTATATATTCATTTTACCTATAGTTTTGCGAATTATGTCTTTGTTGTGAGACTTTTGTATTTATTTACTGTTACCATGTAAATGATCAATAAGTTGCAAAAAGCAAAATATTAAAAAGAGAGCAAAATACAAACTTATTAACATATTCAAGACAAAGCTTTACACTTAACCATAGACAACAACTAACAACAAGATACACGAAAAATCTATACTATTAATAATATGTTTTCCGTGTATGTTATCAAGGTCGAGAGCGCGAGATACAATGCAAGATAAGAATTTGATCCTAGCAAAACTAATAACTAAAAGTGTTTTATTGCTAATAATT
>MJUU01053561.1:5149-17589 GCA_002080025.1 Modiolus philippinarum
AAAAAAATCAGTATAGCAAACCAGGCTTTTAAGAGAACTACAAGCATTCAAAGTTGACAACATTGCCCTCCTCCCCTCAAAAAATTTTGCCACCACTAGAACAAAAACCGGAAGTGATGTCACTGGCTGTGCTTGTAGCACAAATACCAAAACTAAAATAGTCATATGACTGTATACGGTTTTCACTTGACTAGAACAGAAAGTTGTAGGTTACACATGTCAAACCGGAAGTGGATACTTTCTTACCTACTGTTAATCAAAAATACAATAATTTCATCTACAAATTCAAATTTTGTGATAAATTGTATGATAGTTCGACACGTTACCCCACAGGAGTCCTATTGAGAGATAAAGGAGCGCGCATGTGGGACTGGAAGTAGTTTGTATTTCCAATAGGCCACCCTTTTGATCGGAATGACCTATTATGCTGTATAAAGATATATTTTGGATGGCGTTGACTAAATGAATGAGTTGATATTTCTCATATTTTCTTGTTCCAAACTTCTAGGGAATGATCTTTATAAAATGGAAATCAGCAGTGGCTTGTTCTGGCAGTATTTCTATCACGTCTGCGTTAATTGTTAAGAAGGGGGAGACTGCTATTGTTGTTTTATGGTGAATTCTCTCTTCCCACAATTTTCAAGTTTTATTCTATCATTTTTTTCCACTTTTTATCCCTTTGTGTACATATTTTCTTTTTTCACTACTATATCTCTATCTTATTAAATTTTTATCAACGTTATTTTCATTTTTTGAGCACTTTTACTGTGTTATTATTATTTTCCTTTTTCTCACCTATTTTAAGTTTATTTCCATTTTTCATCATATTCGAAAGAGTTTGAATTTTTCCCGCCATTTTGCTGTTTCCATGGCAACAGTCGCCATTTTGATATTTTAAAGACCAAAACTCGTATCTACACATGCTAAGTAACCTTCCTGTCAAATTTCAGTCATTTTGGAGCAATTTGAAAATTTCCTGCCATTTTCTGTTCCCATAGCAACGGTCGCCATTTTGATGTTTTTAAAAACAAAGTTCGTTTCTACACATGCTCAGTAACATTCCTGTCAAATTTCATTCAATTCTGAACATTTTTAATTTTTTCCCGCCATTTTTATGGCTTAATCACGTGACAGCTGTCCTCACTAACCTTAAGGGAAAACAGTATTCAGACACAGTAAGAGTGTGTTAATTTGTATCTTGAATCACATAGGAACTTAAGATAAATGTGTTCAATTTTCAGACACTTACGTACTTGTATTGTAAGTGTGTATCTCCTTTGCCCTGAAATAACTAGAAACGACCAAGAAATGATCTGAACTCTTATGAACCCTTAAATGTCTTTAATCACAAAAAAGACTGACAAATCAAGGTCTAATTGGCAATTTACCAAGAAATTTTGTGGGAATGACACCTTTCCAGTTATGGAGACAACCTGTTTCCAGGAATCAAAGCAAAAGTACAACTGATATCCAATAGTATTCTATAGAAACTTGACTGGTTGATTAACAAACAAAAGATAGGAGTTCTTTTAGGTGTTATTAGAGTAATATTGGTATATTCATTTATGAATTGAAAATAAAATACTGTATAAGGGGTTATTTTTGCTCTTCGCAAATTTCGGAATTTCTTTAAAAATTGTTTGATTTTATTTTTTGGAGACTGAAATATTTGTGATTCTTTATCATTTACTGTATAAAGTCTCGTGATAATTAAAAAATCGTGGTATGCAATTTTTGCGACACCAGAATAACAGTGAATAAAGTGAAAATTAAGTCCTCTTGAAAATAACCACTTATACGAAATGTTAATAAAAAATTCATCATAAGAGCTTGATAGATGTCATTCAAATACACTACTAAGGAATAACTGGTAGGCAGCAGGTTGCTTCCAAATCTTCCAAGTGCAGCTCCTCTGAAACTGCTCAATAGAATTTCATGAAATTTTAGATGTAGCAATGACTGAATATGTGTAGATGTGGATATTGCATGGGATTTTTTATCCTGCCCTTAGAAAATAATACCGGTAGGTCTTTTGACCTTTTGCTTTTAAGCACAACTCCTCTGAAACTGAATTTTACCATACTCTTTATGTAGCAAAGACACAATATGAAAATGTGCATATTGGCAGGAATTTTTCATCCTGCTATTTTCCAGGAGTTATGTCCATTTGAACTTAAAAGTTAATTAGGTCTTTTGACCATATACAAAATGTACTTCTCAGAGCAACACCTTATACATCTTTACAAATGGATTTAAATTAAACATGGCATGACTGTTACTTATACGTGACAATATTTTACCAACAGATTAGGCGTCTTGAGTTTGTTGGTAGTTTAGCAGCAAACACTCTTGACCCATCTTCCAATCAGAGTTAGGTTTATTTACTTTAAAGAGTAATTATGTCTCCTCTTCTCAAGGGGAAGACATGTTGTTTTTGTTTTGTCCGTCACAGGATTGTTGACTATCATACGTAGTTGTGCATATCATCTTGCCAGATTGATCCACTAATTTTTGTGGGAGTTATTCCCCTTTTTGACTTAGAATTTTGCAAAATTAAGTTTATGGATGCCAATTCTCCTACATCTTTCATCAGATTTTAACCAAACTTCACAGGATTGTTGACCATCATGCTTAGTTGTGCATAAATTTTGTCTTGCAAATTTTTGTAAGAGTTATTCCCCTTTTTGACTTACAATTTTGCTTAATTAAGTTTGTTGATGCTAATTCTCCCACATCTTTTATAGGATTTCAACCAAACTTCACAGGATTGTTAACTATTATAGTAGTTGTGCATATCTGACATCTTTTCGATTGATTGGCCTTATAATTTTTGTGGGAGTTATGTCCCTTTTTGACTTAATATTTGCTTAATTAAGTTTGTGGACGCTAATTCTCCCACATCTTTCATAGGATATAGTCTAGCTGGTAATTGATTTGCTACCCGGTGGCAACATAAAACTATCTTGTTTTTTATGTCTCAAAGAACAGTACGTACTGGGGGAGACATTCCTTTTGTATCAAAAACATATTACTAGTTATATAAATACTTTCAATAACATTGCAATTATACTCAATTGTATTAAATAGCAAATACGTTGATATTTGATAAGTATTTGATTTTTTTTCAAATACATGTACTTTTATAATATATATATATATAACCTGCTATAATAGTGCAACATGCATTATTTATTGACACAAGTTCAGGTAAATGTAGTGCACTATTATCTCTGGAAATTCTCGGTAATCTCTCCAAATTCTCCAAAGTATAGATTAGATCAATAAAGGGTAGGTCAAAATGAATATTACCTGTGGAAAATATGTCAGGTGAAATATTAATCATATAGTAGCAAGTGGAAAAAGGGGGACAGTTCACCTGGGACAGTTTTAGTATCTTTTTATATTTACATGCAGAGATGTAATTTTTGTCTATTTTCAATATCTTCCCAGTAGAAGTATGTGAACATACTTGATGTGCCATGTGCTGTTCCTGATATTAGAAATTTTAAAAGGACAGAAAACTTGACATATTCTTGTTTTTCACAGATTTCTCACGGAGGATTGATTTGATTTGAAATAATTTTAACAAAATTTCAAAATTGTAAGCCCAAAATCACATATACCCCCCAAAAATGGGACTTTTTATGGTAGGAACTTTAGTTTACATGTAATTGGAGGCAGATGAGTGCATCATTACCAGAAAACCCTTAGAAAAATTGTTTGTTTGCTGTTTTATTGACCCACTCATAAAAACCTACCTAAATTTTACTGATCGACCTTTCCAAGAATTTTTTGTAGCACATTTTCTTTAAAGTAAACCAATTTTTGTCGTCTTTCAAGGAAAAAAATAATTCAGCGTAACCTAATGTAAGCCAATAAACAGCAAACACACATTTTGTCAAGGATGGCCCCAGTAAGTGTGAATGAAACTAGATTTCTGACCTGTTGAATAAATAAATGCTGACATATTTCCTAAAAAGGGAATTTTTCATTTACTACATAACATTCGCCACTTGACATCTGTTTGTTAAATTAAATTACAAAAAAACAATTAACTTGGAGCACTACAAAATAGAGTAAATAAAAATTAAGTACCCCTTGCTCATCAGTAATAAATTTATTGCCTGAATGATTTGTTTTTATGTAACTAAAGAACCACCTTGGTGACAAAAAATTAACTTGACCACTAGGTGCATTATGCTTGGGTATCTGGTGTTAAAACAGAAAACTAGGCGAAAACCCTTGTTAATTTTAATAATATGATGGGTGTGAAAATAACTATAAACCAGTTGTCATCTGAATGATATTGGTTATAAATTTTGTGACTTTGGTCAGTTATTGTATTTGGAGGGGTAAATATTTATATTTGTGTAAATACATTTTAGGATTTTCAAAATATGACTAATAGTAATCAAACAATATTGATTCAATTTGAATTTTTGCAAAACTTCAAAGAGGATACGTTCAATTAACTTTCCTTTTGTTTTTAAATCTCCAGAAATTATGGTTGAATCAATACATGTATATTAATTCAAAAATCATTACAATCTTTGTATTGTATATTTATTATAATAGCTAAGTTTTTTTCTAGCATGCTCTGAAAACAGCATCTTTAAAACATGATTACACTCCATCTCCAATGATTTTGGTCACTGTTCAATATTACCTATAATCCTCAATCAGTTTAAAAAAAAAAAAAAAAAAAACAGCTTCATCAATTGTTTTCAGCTAATAACCTGGTCATTTTAATCTACACTACTAAGGTGAGACCATTTTAGTTTTACCATTCTGGAGGCCGGAGGGGTGAGCTTTTACAGACACTCCAAGTCCGAGTGTGATAACTAATTTACATCCCAGCCAATTTATTAAGCTAAGGAAAGACGATAAACATTCTTAAAAATTATTTCCATGCTTAAAATGTCATGAAATAAATATTCTATTCTACAGTAATAATATATATCCTTATTGTGCCCCACAACAATTCTTTATATACAATATTTTAACACTAAATGTCCAGCGAGTTCATGGTGTAGTAGGTAAGGTAAAAGTCTAGTAAACGAACGACCTTGCATGCATGGTTCGAATCCCACTATGGACAATGTCATTTTCAGCGTTTTAAAATCTTTATCTTTTAAAATTTTATGGCTAGTAAATTGTAAAATTTTACTTAGTCCAAAACAACTGAACAGTTCTCAAAATCTGGCCTTGACAAAAACAAAAAAGTAAAAATATCCATTGTTCTAACTGTGGTGAGATTGCTGGGGGCGATCCTACACAGATCACCCCAGTTAGAACAAAGGAGCTGGGATGTAATACTAATGGATAAATCTGAGGTAAACTGAATGGTCACACCTGAGCAGCTGGAAAGAAAATTGATGATGCTGTTTTTGAAAAATATTATGGCGGGTTTCCTGGCTCATTAACGTATTATATTTGCAATTCTCCAATGAACATACCAATATTCCTCTAGTAACACCTATAAAACTCCTTCTAAACTCCTGTCTTTTGTCTGCTTGTCAAGACAATCAAGCTTCTATAGAATTCTATTGTATACCAATTTGTCATTTCTGGAGTATCAAGGTAAACCCCTTCAGGCAGTACAAATTGGTATACAATAGAATTTCTATAGAATCTTGATTGGTTGATTGGCAAATAAAAGACAGGAGTTTAGAAGGACTTGTTATAGGTGTTACTTTAGGAATATTGGTATGTTCATTGAAGAATTGCAAATATAATACGTTAAAGAGCCAGGAAAACCGCCATAACTATTGTAGTCATTATAAATTTGATCCTTATTAAATGTACAGGGAAACCAAAGAAAGTAAAAAAGTTTGCAGTGAAAGAGAAAAGCAAATCATCAATTGAGCTGATTTGGGAATATGATAACATCACTGAATGGACGATTTTTTACATTACATATAATTCTTCAGATGGACCAAAATCTGTGAGTATTTTATGATATAACTTTTTGCAATAAAAATTGTTTTCTTGAATTTCAATTTAACTGAACTATTTGAAGGGGTACACCTAGTAAGCCTAAAAATTTTCACTTGTTTAATTTTTATAGTATTTCAACACATGTTCATATAAACTTAAAGCAATTTTCAACATTGCTCCATTTTCTGTCGCATGGTCATCAGATATACCCTGTTTCCTGATATATTTCCCTGTTCAGGACTTGATTTTGATTTATGAAATAAGCAAGAAATAAAATTGTATTTGATATTATTTTTTTTTCAAATGCAAAATTCTGTAGTATAAACAAATTTGAAAGTAAATAGTAAATACCGTTATGAAGTTTGATCAATTTTTATCATTGAACACTTCTTGTAAAAGACTGAGTTGCTTAATTTTCATCAAAAACTGAGAATAGAAAGAAAATAAGTATATGTAATATATGATAATGGGTGTTGTACCAATGTGACTGCCTTCCAACCAATAAAAGGCATTCATCAAAAGCCATGAACCAGGTACTAACAGTCAACATTTTCAATACTAACAAGGTGGACATCAAATGGAGTAGAATTCGTGTTACAGCACCAAACTTCTGGAGAAGACTAAGAATTCAAAAAGTAGAACTTGAGAGAGAAAACATAGAATTCCCTCGAAAATAAATTTTCAATTCCGAATCCGAGAAATTGAAGTTACAAATCATATATCACATTATCCTGAGTTCCGTCTAAACGAAATGGTTGATCTCGGCATCCTGAAAAGGGTCTTTTTGCCCTCATTACTGGCAGTGTTAATGAAGCTACTGGTGGTATTAGAAGAACACAGAATTGCATCTCTGAAGGAGAGTTTCACAGAACTACACTCAATCCTGATATCCAAATCTGTTAATGACATAATATAGAGAAATTGCTCCAGTATTGCCTACAAAGGTCCCAGGTCATGTTAAAATTGTTGGGGATGTCAGTTTAGCTAAAGAAGCTGCAAAAGAGGGAATACTTCTATACAAAGAGTGCACCAAATGTCAAGGAAACTGTTAGTACTTCAACCAATATCAGTTGGTAAAACTTTGAATCAGGACATCAACTCATGGTAGGCCTAAGAAGCTTTTTATATAGACCAGAGTTATTGGCAAAATACTAACAAATTTGAGAACCAGGTTTATCATTTACCTGCAACATAGATTATTTATTGTGTTTTTCAAGTTTGTTGAAGAAAGAATCTGATGCTTATTTTATTCTGTGGAACCCAAAATACCATATTCAAAAGTAGACTGATCCCACACCTTACCATATTAACTAGAGTCAGTACTATACTGTTGAGACAGCAGATGTACAATAGAGACCTGCAGTGTCACATTCTGACCTTTGGATTAGGAAGTAACTTCCATTCTTACTAAAATCAAGATCTTTTTCCAGGGAGCTGTCCATTTTAATTGATGACTTTAGTATTGTTGTTGCTTTTAGATGTCTGTGGAAATTTGAATCTTGACCTTGAAAATTTGGTGATTTAAAAAAAAGTTGTAAATATGGTGTCTAATATTCACTTTTTGTCTCGCCTGTGACAAATGTCACGAGGGTGAAACATAGGGATCATAGATTCCATTGTCGGTGTCATTGTCAGCGTCGTTAACATTTGGTTAACCCTAATGTTAAACTTTTTTTGAACTTCAATAACTTTCTTAAATCATATTCGATATCAATGAAATTTTGTCACAATATTCAGTACAACTTCATTATTGTATTCCAAGTTTAGTTTTTGAAAAAAAAATTCCTATTTTTCCATTAGTTGGACTTTTTTTAATGAATTTTTTTGTTTGCACCATATCTCAGCACCTACATACCATAGACAGATGATTATTTATAAGTGGATACATCTTTAGTAGTAACCAACATCCATACCAGAATTATTTTCCGCTTCAGTGAATTAGGCTAAATTTTCTATTTAGGTCCATATATCAACAATGTTTAAACAAAATTGAGAATAAGGACTGTAATTTTGTTGTAGAATTGTTGCATATAGTCTATAGATGCACAATAAGCTTTTAGAATTTCATTCCAATTCCATCTTTGGTAAATTTCCTGAAAATGTCAAAGACTAATAATTTTTGAAATATTTGCATCGCTCAAATATTTTAGCCATTTCTTCATACAAGACATAGTTCTGAAAACTAAGTATTAAAAGATGGTTCCAATTTTGGTAAATTTCCAGAAACTCTCAAAGACAAGCAATTTTTTGGAATTCTTGTTTTTTACCATGTGTTTTGATGAATTTTAGTCAAAACCAATATTTTCAATGGTTAGATTTCATAAATTTTGTATTCCTATTTTGGTAAATTTCCTGAAACTGTCAAAGACCTGTTGTTTCTTGGAATTCTACTTAACAACCACATCTTGATATAGGCCAAATAAGAATGACAGTGAAGTGAGCAGCAAGACACAAGGTCCCACGGAACCTTTACGTACAAATTATTTATGGTAAACTACATCATATTTGGTATGTAAATTCATCATGATATAAAATATAAACAAATTTAATTGTTATGAATACACCAACTATTATTTCACACAAGTTGGTGAAACATGAATCAGTAAATTTAGAAGTGGGAGAAACTATAAAAACCATAAAAAGTGCATGCTTTCAATAGATTTTATGCTTCAAAATATTTGACCTTGACTTGAGTTCACATAATTTTTTTTCTACAGTAACACCATCTTTAACTGCAAATACTACTATACATATTAACTTTGTTTCATTTTCAGATTTATACTAAAGATAATAACACTGCATTAATACATGGTTTAACAGCATATACTGAATACATCTTCCACATAGAAGTGTATTACACAAACTACTCAAACAAGCTGGAACCTGTGGGTCTTCCAAGTGATGTAGTTTCTGTGAAGGAGTGGACATTACAAGATGGTAAATCAAAACCAAATACAGTGAAACCTTTCTAAACCGAACTCGTCTCGGACTGAAGAACTTGTTCAGTTTAGACAAGTGTTTGGTTTACACAGGTTCAAAATATATAAAAATTGATACAATGGGACTTCATATCATATTAAATGTAGACAGGATGTGGGTTTAGACAGGTTTAACTGTATATGTTATTAGAAATTTGAAACAGTCAAAATTTGATATTTAAAATTTCCATTTCTGTGTTTGAATTTATAACATGATAATCGTTTCAACTACTTGAACCAAAAAGTATACTTTGGATAACTTTTTTCCCTTATAAATATTTTTTTAACCTTTGATTAATTCTAAGAAACATGAAATGAGAATAAAATAATCAAATTTCTTACATAAGTACTATTTTTGACATATGTATCTTGTGCTGCAACAACAGATATATTGGGAATACACAATTATGGTTCATTTACTACAAAAGTATTGTTTGATAATGTAAAATAATTCTAGGCATGACTGGAAATAAAATATGGAAATTAATATTTAAATAGTAAGATGTCCAGTTCAGCAGTAAGGGAAGATTTACAGTTATGTCCCTTCAGATTTGAATTTTTGACATTTAAGGGTTTTGGGACTAGTTACATGTACTTATAAAGGAGATTAGATTATAAGGGAACCAGTTGTCAGGTTTCATCTTTCAAACACAAATGGTGTAGAAGATGTGACTGATTTATGGCATAATGTTGAAACTATTTTTGTCCCCCGCTGCAACGCTGAGCGGATACATAGTAATAGTGGTTTTCCGATGATCGGAAAATGTCTCAAATCGGTCGGTTGACTATCCAGATGTGATTAATCGATTGAGATTTTCTTCAATCGATTGATAATCGGTTAACTAAAAGTACATGTTACCTTTAGGGAAAAAATAGGAAGGCCATGAAAAGTATATACATTTGAAAACTTGCCCTCCCTGATCAGTTTCAGCTCAACTTGTTAAAACCAGGATATACTTTTGCCATCACTTTGCATCTGTCATCTGTTTGTCATTCCCTAGTCTTTCCTTCCTCTGTCATTGTCCTTCTTTGTCTATCCGTCATGAACATTTCAATTTCAAGATTTTCTCCTCTGACACTACTGGGCCAATTGGAATAATGAACTTGGTTACAACAGTCCTTGAGTGGTCCCTATATAAAACATTGTTTTTGGGGTTCAAAGATGCCTCTAGAAGGGAACAACATTATTTAACACTGGAGCCTGTGGGACACATATATAAAGATCTTCTTCTCACAAACTGCTTGCCCAAATGGAACTGAAATAAGTTACAGTAATCGTTGGGGTTATTCCTTGTGCAAAACATTATATACCAGAAACAAAATGGCCACTAGCAGGGAGCATAATTTAACATCATACCTTATAGGAACATATTTTTAAATCCCTTTCTCTGAAACTATCAGTACTATTGCAACAAAACTTGGTCACAATGCACTTCAGATCTTCAGATAGACTCATTTCATGTCCAGCAAGTTTTGATTCTATCAAGATGACTGCCAGTGAATCATAGGTTGACACTGGATTCTATTGGAACAGTTTCAAAGAACTTCCCAATTGAAAAACTAATAGGCCAGTCTTCAGGTAGTCCATAGGTTTATGGGGGAAGGTCAGTGGTTATCCAAATTAAGCAAAGGAACTAAAGTTTATTTACATGTACATTTGTATGTACAAATTTCACATTTACAAACTAAACCGTTTAGAATATAAGAATATGAAAAAGAAAGGAAATGGGGTAAATGTCAAGGAGACAACATCCCATCTCCAGGTTAAAACTACCCAGAACAAAGCATCTAGGGGTCACCACATGGTCTTCAACACAGCGAGAAAACTAACACCATATAGCAAGCTCTAAATGGCCCCCAAAAAAGTAAAGTGAATAAATCAATGGAAACAAACCACACCCAATAACCCGAATATCAAGAGACTAAAATATTATAAAAAGACAAGGACAAGCTAATGAACAACATATTCCTGACTTGGAACAGGTGCAAAAATTGTTATTCATTAGTTCTAATGAAAAGCAAGCACTTCATACTATAGACACATATTCAAAAGTCCTAAAGCAAAATTAAAGGAGGAATTGCAGGATAACCGATTATGACCAATAATCGGTCCGTTAAACCTAACCGATTATGATAGATAATTGGTTGGTATTTTCATCCTATTGAACACCACTACATAGAAATGCCGAGCGTCCCTGTGTCCGTGCGTCCATACATCCGTCACACTTTCTTGTAAGCACTCTCATGCCTACAAATTTTGACGGATTCTCATGAAATTTATACCAAATGTTTATATTACTAATACCTCGGTCAATACTTTTTGACGGAGTTATGGGACTTTGACCAAAATCATGACTTCATTTTATCCAAAAATTGACCTTGTAAGCACTCTCATGCCTACAAGTTTTGACGGATTTTCATGACATTTATACCAAATGTTTACACACTAATACCTTGGTCAAGATCTAAAATCAGCCTCGGTCGATACTTTATGACGGAGTTATGGGACTTTGACCAAAATAATGACATAGTTTTAGCAAAAAAGTTTTAGCAAAAAATTGACCTTGTAAGCGCTCTTACGCCTACAAATTTTGACGGTTTCTCATGAAATTTATACCGAATGTTTATACCACCAATACCTCAATCAAGATCGAAAATCAGCCACGGTCGATACTATTTGACAGAGTTATGGGACTTTGACGATAATAATGACTCTTGTTGTCTCGCCTGCGACGAATGTTGCGAAGCGAGACATAGTGAGCCTAAATTCCATCGTCATCGGCATCGTTAACATTTGGTTAACCCAAATGTTAAACTTTTTTTGAAGTTCAATAACTTTCTCAAATCATATGCAATATCAATGAAACTTATTATTGTTTTGCAAGTTTATTTTTTGAAAAAAAAAAATTATTCCAATTTTTCCATATTTTTCCATTAGTTGGACTTAGTTTTTTTCCATGAAATTTTTTTGTTTGCACCATATCTCAGCAACTACATGCCATAGACTGATGATTATTGGTAAGTGGTTACATCTTTAGTNTCGATACTATTTGACAGAGTTATGGGACTTTGACAATAATAATGACTCTTGTTGTCTCGCCTGCGACGAATGTTGCGAAGCGAGACATAGTGAGCCTAAATTCCATCGTCGTCGGCATCGTTAACATTTGGTTAACCCAAATGTTAAACTTTTTTTGAAGTTCAATAACTTTCTCAAATCATATGCAATATCAATGAAACTTTGACATAATGTTCAGTACAACCTTATTATTGTTTTGCAAGTTTATTTTTTGAAAAAAAAAATTATTCCAATTTTTCCATATTTTTCCATTAGTTGGACTTAGTTTTTTTCCATGATATTTTTTTGTTTGCACCATATCTCAGCAACTACATGCCATAGACTGATGATTATTGTTACATCTTTAATAGTGACCAACATCCATACCAGAATTATGTCACCTTGACCTATATTTTCCGCTTCAATGAATTTAGCTAAATTTTCTATTTAGGTCCATACATCAACAA
>MJUU01053564.1:0-10456 GCA_002080025.1 Modiolus philippinarum
TTTCAGCTAGAGCAGAGGCCGCTCCGATGCCAAGGGCAGGTAACAGTACCCAAAGATAGGAAAAATGAAAGGATATGGAGTGAATGTACATGTGACAAAAACGCACACGATACATACAAAACTCCAGTTTATCAAGGACAGGGCTTTTATTCCTGTCTACATCTTGATGTCGCCTGAGGGTCTTCAACTAGAGGTGAACAACATTCACCCCCTCAAGCGAGATTTAGAAGGCCCCTAGCGTGAACTTAAGCGGTATTCTTGACAAAAATTATATCAAGGTCACTCCCTTGCTCCCCACCCGCCATGGAGTGCCAACTTGGGCGATGCCTAGGGTTATCCAGCTGAAAGCAGAAGAGAACAAAAATGTTGAGCAACATCGATCGCAGCTAAAATATGTCATTGAAGCAACAGATGTCGGGAGCGGTCAATGAGAAAAAAGTAAAATCGGACAATGTATGCCTACTGTATATCTATTCTCATCAGTGAAATAGAAGCATTGTAACGGTTTGTCAAATAATTGTGGCAATTGCAACAGTGACTGAACATACCCTTGATTAGTAAGTTTTTGAGACAGTTATTTGACTCAGTTGACAAAATCGCTGTACAAACTACAGGCACGGCAATAACGAATGAGATGTAAAATAAGACGCCATATGCCGGAGATTAGGGACTTTTACTGTTCAGAACGGAAAGTTTACTATTTGAAAGTCGAAATCATCACGTTTGTCGCAAAATGTTGTTTTCAGACGTCCAGAGTTGAATCAATGTAGAGGTAAAGATCCAGGTGATAATTATGACGGTGTAGAAGCGGCCCTTTTAATTACGTGTTCATTTAGATATGTAAGATGAAGGTCATCCTTAAATGGAATATTGTTTAATGAAGGACATCATCTGTATAACGGATGCTGAAATAAAAGTACTTAGCTATCTTATTGTCTTTTTGTATAAACTTGGCTTCATACGATTAGAGAAACAAATCTGCTAAAAGTGACGCACAATTAGTCCCATATGTATCCCTTTTGTCTGCCAGAAAACTTGTCCTCCAAATTCTAAAAATATAGTATCAATCAAGATTTGCGTCGATCTTTTCCTCTGTATAAGTTTGGTGTGAATCAGTGTTATGTTAAACAAAATATGCGCCTTCTTTTTCCTATCACCAAGATTAAATAAAAGGATGTGGAGTAAATGCAAATAACACAAAGTCTCTTCAAAAGATGACACAAACAAGCAATGGAGCAACGCTTTTATTGTTGTTCTTCATCTTCAAGGCACCATGTGGCCTTCTACAATGAACTATGCTTATACTTAAAAGTAAGGTCAACAGTGTTTTACCCGCGGACTAGGCTCCTTGAGCTAGGCGGCAATTTAGCGGCGAGCACCCCTTGAACCATCTATCAAATAACGGTATGTTAGTCCATGGGCTGGAATAACCCCCCATGCATCCGCTCCCCCATTACTGTCGCGCATGTAGATTATACAGCGATTTTTTTAATAGAGCAAAAGCACTGTCCCAAAAGTTGCTTAGTCAGGGATTTGTTGCTTTCATCCCTTCAGAAATTTTATGGCCGTTNACTTTAGTTTTTCGTGTTGTCTTGTATATCATACTGTAAAATTTTAGTTTTGTCTTCGTCAGTGATGTTTGTGCTACCGATTTGTCCTCGTGATTGTTTTCATACTATAGAGATTTACAAAAAGCTTTTCAAAGTTTCACCATGGTACTGTTTGAGGGTTAGAGAAGTAACGTGTCATGGATTTCATTGGTTTATTGTCTAAGGGTTAGAAAATGACATTTACCAATCCACTACCAAACATGGGAGTTCACACTATGAGTGCCTTAATGTCGTCTTTTTATTTCCGTGCTTGTAGTTGTCTCACGTCCTTGTTTTGTCTTTGTTTTTCTCTGTTGCCGTTTTTGCCATGTCTTCGGATTTCGATTTTTGTAGTCTTCGCTTCCCTTGATCCTTCGATATTTGCTGCCGTTTCAGATTTGTCCATAGTTCACTGTTAAATCGCAATATATATCAAATCTGTAGAATATATCTGCAGATATGCCAATTAATTGTTCTTAGCAATACATTAGTTGTCTGAAAACATTGTTTAGAAAAACAAGGAGTGTTATATGTGACTCTAAATACCGAAAATTTTACCCCTACCCCAACAAATTTTCACAGAAATTGGTGTGTTTTGGTCTATTATCGCATAAAAATAACAAGAACATGCAAAATGTGTGTTGTATATGTCAATGTTGCATGAATTACATCATGATTTGGGATTTTAACACCAATTGGTCGACTAAAACTCAATATTTCTCCCCAAATTGATGAAAAATGGGAATTTTCATCATTTCAGATTTGTCCATAGTTAACTGTTAAATCGCAATATGTATCAAATCTATAGAAAATATCTGCAGATATGCCAATTAATTGTTCTAAGCGATACATTAGATGTCTTAAAACATTGTTTAGAAAAACCAGGGGTGTTGAATGTGACTCTAAATACGAATAATGTTACCCCTACCCCAACACATTTCCCCAAAAACTGTCAATTTCTTTGTCTATGTTGGGATAAAAATAACCACCACACGTTGCATATAACAAAATTGCATGAATACTATCATGATGTGGTATTTCAAATCCCAGTTGTCAGCTTCATCTCAATATTTTGTCCAAAATTGATGAAAAATGGAAATTTTTAGCATTTTAGATTTGTTCAAAATTCGCTTTTAAATCGTTATATGTGGCAAATCTGGAGGCAAATCTGGAGGATTTATCTGCAGATATGCCAATTTATTGTCTTAACCGATACATATGTTATTTAAAAACACTGTTTAGAAAAATAAGGAGTCTTTAATTTGACTCTAAATACTGAAAATCTTAACCCTACCCCAACAAAATTAAACTTAAAAATCTCCAAAATATGACCGTCTGTACATAAAAAAATGAACAAATAAAAATAAAAACGAACAACCCATACTAGTGTTTTACTTTCTTTGCAAAAGATGCATTTGATACATCATAATATGTAATTTTTACACAAAAATATGGGTAAAATTGCCGATTATCGTGAAAAATGGAAATTTTCAGTATTTCAGAATTTTCCGAAATTCGAAGTTAAATCGCTGAATAACTACCCACAAACGGGGCGCATGATCTTATTTTTGATATATGGGAGGCTCTGTGTGTTTTGGTGTTTAAAATTGATATGCCATTGGACCTTTATACAATGTTTAAGCTTTTCAAGCTGAAAAAATGAAATAAATTGTGTTGAATATGTTTGGTAAGGGGTAATATGTTTGTAATTTATGAGACCGTAGTTAGCCTTAAAGGCTTAAAAGCATACTTTCTAATTGCTAAGATATGATGAAACGATATTTAATCAACATTTTCAAGTTATATATCAATTTCATGAAGTATTTGAATCTCAAAGTCAAAACAGCAGAAATTCTGAAAAACGGAAAATTCCCATTTTTCATACAATTTCGGACAGAAGAGTCGAAAAGAGACCTTTTGAAAAGTTTTAATATACTTAAATAATCTTAGTTTTAGTGAAATACAAGCTAGAATTCTCATTAAATATTCTTTTTTATCAGTTAGGGCCTGAATACCGTATAAGTGGTTTTTTTCGCGGGAAACAAATTTCGCGATTTCTTTCAAAATTTGTGGACTTTATTTTCGCGGGACTCAAATTTTCGCGATTGCTTATCATTTACTGTATAAAGTCTCATATAAATTATATTTCGCGGTATTCAATTTTCGCGACTTGAGAATGGTCGCGAATAAAATTAAGTCCTCGCGAAAATAACCACTTCTACGGTATTTCAATTTTCTCTTAATTTTTAAGGGGAGGGGTGCTAATTTTGACATTTATGAACCTATAGTACGCCTGAAACTAAAATTTTTGCGTACAATTTTTTGCTAACATAAATTATTATTGCATCGGCAATTATCAAATATATATTCAGAATTTTACGACCTTTAAGTTTAAAATTCGAAATTGTGAAAAATCTAAAATTCCGAAAAATTCCACTTTCAAAACTTTTATACCGAAAATCAAATTTTTATGGACTTTAATGGTTTTATTTGCCAACATTGTATCACAACTGATAAGTTAGGCATAAAAACTAGATCAAATGACGATGGTTGTTTATCTGAAAGGAATTGACAGCCTAAAATCGACATTTGCGCAATTTTTTGCAGGAGTAGGGGTAGATTTTTTGTATCCCCAGATCATAAAATGGGCGTAAAGTACCCAAACTTGTGTCCCACAGGGAAAAATAGTAACGGATGTAAAACGGACGTTTTTACAAACAAAGGTTTTACAGGCGTTTTACATGTCTATAACGGATGTTATGTAAAACAGGTGTTTTGAACATCCGTAAAACATCTGTTAAGTACACAAATGTAATGTCCGTGAAACGGATGTAATACAGATATTTAACGTGTCACATCCGTTTTACATGCGTTAACCATTTTGGAAATATCCGTAAACTTATAGGTGTTTTACAGACGTGGTACTTTTCGTCCGTTTCACGGGTAAAGTTAACGGAAGTAGTATATGGGGACAGTTCGTCTAATATTTTTCGTGGTGGAGCTTGGTGGAGCCGGAAGTGACGTAGAGCGGAAGTGACGTTACGGAAGTCACGTGACCGGAAGCGGAAGTCACGTGACCGATGCATGACATGTCAACATTGCACATGCGCAACCGGAAGTAGCCCTTTTTGAAGCCCAAGTCGGGCCTATTGACCGGAAATGACATGTTGGAACAACACGTGACCCCGTAGGAGTGTAGTGGGAAGGTATTTGAGCGCGCATGCGCGACCGGAAGTGGGCGTGGCCCATGGCGTATACCGGAAGTGGTCTAAATTGAGGCCCTAGTCGGGCCTATTGATAGGAAATGACGTGTTGGAACAACACGTGAGCCCGCAGGGGTGTGGTTTTACCTTAGTATATATGTTCCCTAGTTTGAACGACTCGGGCATGGTCTTTCGGATGTTTTCGGAAGTTGTCGTTATAATTGTATTTAAGAGGGTGTCTTCTATTACGTCCACGTTTGTCATGGGACATAACTCTTGGTAGTTATTTTCCCGCCATTTTTAAAGGTCTGTTGATTTTATCCGAGACTTAGGCGAGATAACTCGTGATTCACTAACGATTTGATATTTATGTTCACCAGAATTTAATACGACTCACGAGTACGTTTTTGTCAGTGCTCGCGTGCTCATTTCACTTTTCGGCGGCGGCGGCGGCGGCGATGGTAGTGTCCATTGGTGGTTAAGCGGCGGCGGCGGCGGTGGTGGTCGGATAATAGGCTATTGTGGTGGTGGTAGTGATATAAAATATTTCAATTGATTCCAGCAATTATTTTCTGAATCCAGGAAGTGTCACTCTGCATTGTGCCAGGCTTGTGGCTGGCTATAACTATACAGTTATAGACTGCAGTACCCCTCCTTCCCTATCCCAGCTGTCTTTTGTCTATCCTTTACGTTGATTCGTTTTCTTCGATCGACGGTGGGTCAATACCAATCCAATACATTGCCTTTTATCTACAGCATACTTCCAAGCTTTACTAGTGTCATAGTCCTCTTCTTCTTACAATCGCTGAACTGCAATTTGATTGTTCAGTATTCTGTACACCTTCAATCCATTTTGTCCCAAAACACACCCGTTTTAGCGATGCAATAATTTTATCGAAATGATATTTCTTATTGAATGNACTTCTAAACTTATCTAGAATTATAGTCCTCTTCTTCTTACAATCGCTGAACTGCAATTTGATTGTTCAGTATTCTGTTCATTTTGTCCCAAAAACACATCCGTTTTAAAGTTGCAATAATTTTATCTAAATGACATTCCTTATTGAATGTCTTATTATATTTTTAACCCTAACTATGTTTAGTTCTATCTTAAATACGCTCACGAGTATACTTTTAGTTGTGCTCTCGTGCTCATTTCAGTATTCGGTGGTGGTGGTGGTGGTGGTGGGGTGATAGGCTATTGTGGTGGTGGTGGTGGTGATAGTGGTTATCGTGGTAGTTAGGCTTTTCTAATGGATGACAATTGTGTTGGTGAGCTTCTTCAGTTATTGATTTTCTTGCTTAATGGAACTACTCACGTCTGCTCACCTGACTCACGAGCTATTCACACGACTCACGAGTTGCTCACGAGTATCGTTTTGACAGTGCTCGCGTGCTCATTTCACTATATTGCTGCTGCTGCTGCTGCTGCTCTAGGGTAATAGTGCCCCTGCTGCTGCTGCTGCTGCTGCTAATGCTTCCAGCTTAGAAAAGAAAAAAATACAATAACCTTAATCTAACCTTAACCTTATCTATACTCCAACCCTAACCCTATCTATATTCCAACCCTAACCTTAAACATAATTGAACACTTACCCTAGCTTTAATCTAACCCTAACACTTTCTATTATCAAACCCTAACCCTTACAATGCTCTTACCCTAAACATATTTGAACCCCTAACCCTTTCTTCAATTTACCCTAATTCTAACCATAATTTAACCCTAACCCTATCTTTAATGTAACCCTAATCCTATCTGTAATCTTACCCTAACCCTTACCATGCTCTTACCCTAACCGTAAATTAATCCTATCTATAATTTAACCCTAACCTATCTATACTCTAACCCTAACCCTATTTATAAACTAACCGTAATCCTAACACTGACACTAACCCTAACCCTAACGTTATTTGTTATCTAATAGTAGTACTAAGCAGTGTTCTGTCTCCAACATTAGATAAATTCATTGTACCGCTCAGAACAAATAATGTATTTCTCTTATGCTACAGACAGAAAATTGAAGACAGGGTTAGGGTTCAAATATGTTTAGGGTAAGAGCATTGTAAGGGTTAGGGTTTGATAATAGATAGGGTTAGGGTTTGATAATAGATAGTGTTAGGGTTTGATAATAGATAGTGTTAGGGTTAGATTAAAGCTAGGGTAAGTGTTCAATTATGTTTAAGGTTAGGGTTGGAATATAGATAGGTTTAGGGTTGGAGTATAGATAAGGTTAAGGTTAGATTAAGGTTATTGTATTTTTTTTCTTTTCTAAGCTGGAAGCAGCAGAAACAGCAGCAGCAGCAAAAGGGGCACTATTACCCTAGAGCAGCAGCAGCAGCAGCAGCAATATAGTGAAATGAGCACGCGAGCACTGTCAAAACGATACTCGTGAGCAACTCGTGAGTCGTGTGAATAGCTCATGAGTCAGGTGAGTAGTTCCATTAAGCAAGAAAATCAATAACTGAAGAAGCTCACCAACACAATGTCATCCATTAGAAAAGCCCAACTACCGCGAAACCACTGTCACCACCACCGCAACCACCACCACCACCACCACCGCCACCACAACAGCCTATCATTCCACCACCACCACCACCACGGAATACTGAAATGAGCACGAGAGCACAACTAAAAGTATACTCGTGAGCATATTTAAGATAGAACTAAACATAGTTGGGGTTAAAAATATAATAAGACATTCAATAAGGAATATCATTTCGATAAAATTATTGCAACGTTAAAACGGGTGTGTTTTGGGACAAAATGGATTGAAGGTGTACAGAATACTGAACAATCAAATTGCAGTTAAGCGATTGTAAGAAGAAGAGGACTATGACACTAGTAAAGCTTGGAAGTATGCTGTAGATAAAAGGCAATATCTCTTTGCTGAAGTATTGGATTGGTGACCCATCGTCGATCAAAGAAAACGAATCAACGTAAAGGATGGACAAAAGACAGCTGGGATAGGGAAGGAGGGGTACTGCAGCCTATAACTGTATAGTTATAGCCAGCCACAAGCCTGGCCCAATGCAGAGTGACCCTTCCTGGATTCAGAAAATAATTGCTGGAATCAATTGAAATATTTTATATCACTACCACCACCACAATAGCCTATCATCCGACCACCGCCGCCGCCGCCGCTTAACCACCAATGGACACTACCATCGCCGCCGCCACCGAAAAGTGAAATGAGCACGCGAGCACTGACAAAAACGTACTCGTGAGTCGTATTAAATACTGGTGAACATAAATATCAAATCGTTAGTGAATCACGAGTTATCTCGCCTAAGTCTCGGATAAAATCAACAGACCTTTAAAAATGGCGGGAAAATAACTACCAAGAGTTATGTCCCATGACAAACGCGGACGTGATAGAAGACACCCTCTGAAATACAATTATAACGACAACTTCCGAAAACATCCGAAAGACCATACCCGAGTTGTTCAAACTAGGGAACATACCCGACTTCCGGTCTATACTAAGGTGAAACCACAGCCCTGCGGGCTCACGTGTTGTTCCAACACGTCATTTCCAATCAGTAGGCCCGACTAGGGCTTCAATTCAGACCACTTCCGGTATACGCCATGGGCTACGCCCACTTCCGGTCGCGCATGCGCGCTCCAATACTTTCCCATTACACTCCTACGGGGTCACGTGTTGTTCCAACATGTCATTTCCGGTCAATAGGCCCGACTAGGGCTTCAAAAAGGGCTTCTTCCGGTTGCGCATGCGCAATGTTGACATGTCATGCATCGGTCACGTGACTTCCGCTTCCGGTCACGTGACTTCCGTAACGTCACTTCCGCTCTACGTCACTTCCGGCTCCACCAAGCTCCACCACGACAAATATTAGACGAACTGTCCCCATATACTACTAACGGATGTAAAACGGAAGTGAAACGGATATAAAACGGGATTGCAATTTTTCCTGTGTGTCCATTGTAAAGCATATTAATTTAGCTTTAATTTGATACCAAATTTCAGTACATATTACTTATCTGTAAAAAATTATGGAGCTTAAAAGATGAAACTTTTGTTAAAACGACAATAATTTTCCGGGTGTACTATAATGGCCCTATACTGTCTATGCGTGCAGGTAATGTTCGTGTTGACATGTTTTATTTCAAAGAGGGAACATAGAAGGACTGAATAAAACCGGTGTGGTTCGGAAGTGTGTGTGTGGGGGGGGGGGGGGTTTGCTGCACGGAAAGTGTTTCCAGCCCACTATGTCACTATGTCATGTCACTTTCTCTCCTTTTAAGATTGAGGTAATGGAGTGAGTAGTCCATCTGTTTTGGGTTTCATTTGTATGTATATTATATTGATGGGAAACGGGAAAGATAAAGGGGAGGTTTGGGTACACATAAACCGGTTTATCCTTACCAATGGTTTTTGCTAGTGCCTGTACCAAGTCCGGCTTACCCGAGTTCCTATCGTTGCTTTCGTTTGTCGTTTGTCTTCGTTTGTGTTCTTCCTGTGTAGTTCCCTTGCAGATTGTTGCATTTGATTGAAATTTTCAGCCATTTTAAATGTTTCTTGATATCCTCTTTTTACATTCAAGACGGCCCCGAATCTACAGTTTGAGCGGAATTCATTGCTAGATGTCGAGCAACGCTAGATCCATGTTTTATGACTCATGGATGCGGGATATACAACAAGCATAAAATTAACTGGCAAAGTGTTCATACAACTGCTGTCATCTGATGCTAGACAATAAGACTAAGAGAATATTAACAGGTTATTATATGACAATTTTCATATCTCACTCCATATCAACCCGAGACATCCATCCCCAAGGGTCTTTAGGCCCAAGGGCAGATATGGGTCGAGGGTTGATATGGAGTGCGATATGAAAATTGCCATACCATTACCTATTATTACAAGAAATATCAATGTTACACATGTAAAATACTTTTGCATTGCACATAACGGAAATATGTTACATTTGTAAAAACAGCCAATTCCTATTTGGCTGATATTCATTTTTCTTGTTTTCATAGTATGTTTTAATCGGTTCTGAGATTTTGAAAGTTCTAATTGTTCACGTAGGGCATATACATATTTGAGAAATATCAATTAATCAAAGGTCTTTATTAAATGAACAATGCTTCTAATAAAACAAATCAAATGTATATATTAATTATTCGTCGTGGGAGTCGGAAATAATATAATACTTGAGCGAGACTAGCGTCTCACCCAAGTATTATATTATTACAAATTTTGACCCTCCAAAAAACTCTCAAAAGACCTAAAAATCACTTAATTTCTACAAAAAAAGCAAAAACAGCACAAAAAACCCTATATTTTTTGACCCTCAAAAAAAAAAAATAGGCACAAAAACACCTCCNTGTTTAATTGTTTGGTTTTACCATGTATTTGTAGATACTTTTCTGATGCATATTTACTCTATATCCTTTGATTGTATTTTGAAATGACATGCGTGGGAGCTTTTGTTCTTGATAATACTGTAGCAGGTCGGTACTAATATGTTATATTACACAACTCCGCCACCGAATATTTTTTTCGTTCCTCAAAAAATATTCGGTAGCGGAGTTGTGTAATATAACATATTAGTATTGTGTTTAAAAAAAAATCCTGAAGGAGAAAATAGTTACACAGAAAAAGTGAAAAAAAATTTTTGACCCCCCCCCCCCCCCCCCCC
>MJUU01053564.1:27090-53246 GCA_002080025.1 Modiolus philippinarum
TTTTTTTTTTTTTTTTAATGTATGAACCATATTCCTTGTTTCAGCGGTATTCTCCTGCCGTTGTTTTTAATTCCCAAAAAATTCAAGTTGAAGAAAATGTAACATTATTACATTTTGTTTACGTAAATTTCATTCCAAACAGGTTACCTGGGTTGTTAATTTCCAGAAGATCTACTCTATCAACTGTGACTGTTCCAATATGCCATATCGCTGATAACCTCGCAATCATATAGTACAGGAAACTGAAACATACCTAAACAATAAGGTGGAATCTAGTGATGTTAGCACCTAATGAATAAATCATGATTAGAGAATGGTTTATTAGTGAGAAAATTTCACATGCAAATGGGCTATCACCATAGTGCAAAGTGCAAATGAAGTAACAAATCATAAATAACACAGTAAAATCATTTTATTTTCATATTAACTCAGTAACAACATAGTAAATAACCCGGTAACAACATGGAAAATCTGAAACTTAAAAGCTGACCATAAATTATATGACTGTGTTTACACAACTTTGGACCAAATAAAGAAAATGCATCTGCACATATTGTAGGAAACTGAATATATAAGCTTGATAAACAGTACTTATAATTATCAACAAACAAATATTTTCTGTTATGATATAAAAAACCCTCAACACACACAACATAAGCCCAAATGGTTGAACGGAAGAAATTTTATTACTTTGCATGTAAATGAAGAGTAAATAATCTGAATAAAGTCGATCATCTTCGTATCTTCAAAACGTTTTTTACTGGTTCGTTACATTGTCACGTACAAATTTGTCAATTCCTGAAAAAATAAATGTCCCTTTATTGACATTTCATATTTCATATTTAAACACATGTGTTGAAATGTTGCTTGGCAAATATTTAAAAAATAATGAGTTAAAAATGGTTACTTATCTGCAGATGCATATCTAAAAACAACCCTACTAATCTCCTACAGAATATGTTTACCTCCATTTCTGTCTGTTAACGTTTGAATTTTGTGTAAAAGCTGACGGAACTATCATAAATTTGATTGGTTGGAAATTTCAAAACAAGTAATTTTATAGTTTGTAATAGTGAAGTTAACTAATCATTAAGCACATATAGTTTTGCAGCGTTGAATAAGTTAATAAATCAGCCAACACGTACTTTAGATTAGGTTCAAGTAAATATCTCTTATAATAGATATGTACTATGGATTTTAATTGGTTTTGTCTAAGGGTTAGAAAATGATATTAACCAATACCCTACCAAACATATCTTTCATAACAATATATGCCTCATTTGAAAGTGTGACGGGTGTCGCTAGCGGGGCAGGACGTTTTTACCCTTCCGAAGCACCTGATATCACTTCCGGTTTTCATGGGAGTTCACACTATGAGTGTTGTAGTTCTCAATGTCGTGTTTTTTTTATTTCCATGCTTTGTGGCTGTCTCACGTCCTTGTTTTGTTACTGTTTTTCTCTGTTGCCGTTTTTGCCATGTCTTTGGACATTGCCTTTTGTGTCATGGCTTCCTTGTTCCTACTGCCGTTGTTATCTCACTTATAACATAGAATTCCTACAATTTAAAGTTAACAAACCATTAATAACATAGTTTCGGATAGAAAAGGAAAAGTTAACAAATCATTTCTAACATAGTTTCGAAGAAAGTTTAAGTTAAAGAATCAGTAATAACAGGTAAAAGGACAACAAATCACTAATAGCGTAGTTTTTAATGGGCAAAAAAATAACAAATCATAAATAAACCATTTAAGGTGTCTCAGTGGTATTGTTCCGCAATTTTTGTCTTATACTTGTTCATTTAGGTTTCATTCATTAAAAAATTTAACAAAATAGTTATTTGAAATAGAAAGAACGTTCTTAGATATTTAGAAATATTATTCCTAATCACTTTTCCAACATTTTCATTTCAAAAAAGTGCACTAAAACACAAAAGCTTTAAATCTGAAGCTGGATTTCCGAAACACAGAAAATATACAAGGGAGATAATTTGATAAAAGAATTAAACATAGATATCACTAGAGAAATTAACATTTTGCAATATATCTGTCTTATTTCAACGGTGACCCCTATTTTTTATTTTTTAATATATAAACTATATGATGATTTCAAAACACATGCAAAGTATGAACAAAATCTATAATAAATTTTTCAAGCTATCCTCTCATATAACCATTTTCCTTAACATTTCTATGAAAAATCCTGAAAATTTCAATTTCAGTTTTTGCGCTTAAATGCACGGTGACCTCCAAATTTTATTTTATATTTTGAACAGTAACACAATTATGTTTCTGCACAGAAAATTTCGCAAATTTCTATAATAGAAAAATAATACCCTGCAGACACCTTAAATTCTAACAAATGTTGATCGGTTGAGTCGAATATGCATAACTATTGCCCATTATGATTTGTCAAACGAATGAGTAGAAAATCATGTTAATATTAGAGTATTTCTATGTTATTCATGACTTATTTCTGTTTATTCTTTGTTTGTTAGAATAAAATTATGTTTGGATAATTTTAGATAAAGAAGTAAAACGAATGTGTAGAAAAGGGTCCATGTATTGCCAAATTAGAACATTTGTTTTGATATTATTAAAGACGCAACTTCCAATTGTTCTATAAAATTGTGCCGACGAAAAGTGCAAAAAACATGCTCTAAATATGATCAAGGATAAAATTATGATCTAGGTTACCAATAAACAAATAGGATTTTTTTTTAAATAAATATGATGGGTGGGCACCTAAGCCGTCTATGAACAGAATTAAGTCAACATTGACAGGTCAGGGTGAAAAATATGTGTTTCTACCTGTTGACAAAGTGTCCAACAAGGTTAACATTATTTTAAAAAATACTATATCGATGTCCAACCAAATGAATTGGCTGAATCAAGCACTTTCCTGCTGACTAATTGTGACGAATTGTGGCAAAAAAAAAACGTTCTCCAAACAACAGGAAAACAGTTTACCTAACAACATGAAGGGTTCTTCTCTAGTATAACTTACATCGATCATTGTTCCTTGACATTATATGATTCAGTCTATGGGTGTCTTTTGTTTATTTTGGTAACATTGTTTGTCAATAAGGCATTTAATTTTCAATAGTTAAAGACTAAGCACCTCTCATTGCCTTGGACTTTGATTTGTGTAATCTTGTGCTTTGTTCCTTCGGTATTCTACCGCCGTTGTATTGCATATTTGTTTGTTCTTTCACGAACAGGCTGCATGAAAAACGTTTCAAAATGGAACCTTACACACAAAAAAGCGTTGTAACAAAATAACGGGACAGAACTGTCAACAGCCGAAAACCAAAGGACAAAAAGCCACAAAGTAGATACATAATCATCAGTAAAAATGTAAACAGCAAACCCTGATTTGATACAGGCATTTCAAAAGAAAAGGCTATTGCTATTGAAACTTTGTAGACTCCATAAGGAAATGTATCAGGAAATGGGGAAAGAAACGAATCACAGTTCGGACCGAAACCAACATTCTCCTCAAGGGACAAAGATTGGTTGACTAATGTTAGTATTTAATCACGTCTAATATCCAACTTTTTCCGCATTACATTCTCCTTGTATTGTCCATTTGTAATTCCTCGTGGCAATAGATCAGCTGGAATGCATGTTGTCAGGCAATATTTTAATTCACATGATGGTGTGATCCTGTGACATACGCCAACTGCAGTCGTACACTATACGTACTAGGGTTGTACTTGATTCCTTCTTTACAACTGGATGATGCGGTATATAATGGATCTTATTTTTCGTAGGTTCAGCGGTATTATCTTTCTCAATAAAACCGCGTGGTTATTGTTCCTGGAAAATTTCTTCATACTTCCTAAGCATGTCGGAGTATTTTTCAGTCTTTTATAACGTTTCTCGTTCTATTTTTCGGGACGCTGTAATTTGTATGTAAATTTACGTAGTCTGGTTTCCAAGGTAATTTGGCGACATATTTAGCCCGTCGTCCTGACGTCAACCATAGATACATATGGTGAATGTGACGTTGTGGCTCCTGTGGCATTCTCGACATCGGAGGTGGTAGGTGGTAGTAGTTACAATGGTAACTGTGATGGTAACGCTTGTCCTAATGGTAGTTTGAGTGACAATTGTGTTTCATAAGCTTCTCAGTAATATATTTTCTTGTTGTTGATGATATTCACGACTGATCACATGACAAATGAGTTGCTCACACACCTCACGATTATGATTTTGGCTTTGCTCGTATGCTCATTACACTACATTGCTGCTCCTCTGCTGGGGTGATTCTGCTTTGCTGCTGCTGTGGTATGGGGGCTTTACTTTTTATTATGGCTTTCCATATAATTTGAATCTAATGCTTCTAATGAGAGTTTTTACTCCTTGAAACACGTGTACAGCATATGTAACTTAGGTATTTTTGTATTTTGAAACCAGCCCAGTAGTCGGACTTGTCTGACATGAAAATTTGACCTTGCACTTTAAAGAAATTCACTGTTTTCATAAAAATTTTAACCCCTTAAAATTCTGAGGCTTAAATTTTTAAATACACAAAATACCGAAGTTGCATATAAAACGGTAAATTTCGTTAAAATCGGGATGTATTTGGTATCGAATTTGCTTCATATTTAGGTATGTTTTATCATGTGTACCTATTTATGACATTTGTAGCGAATTCGGCTTCCTATTTCAATGATTTTGATATTGAGTACTTATTTCTTTTTATTATGGCTTTCCATATTATTTGAATCTTATGCTGCTGATGACACATTACTCCTTGAACACATGTACAGCATAACATAATTTAGAGTTTATTTCTTTTGAAATACCTGCACCAAGTCAGGATAATTGCGGTCGACAATTTTGACGTCGGTTTTCGACCTGCGTTGTGGCCAAACGATTTAGAAGTACTGAGTTAACCCAAAAAATATATCACATTACATTATTATCATTATTATCGATTATGGCTTATTTAGGGTTGACTTTGAATTCCCGAAACCCTAAAATCAGATTACCTTTAACCCTTTTACATATGCGATAATTTCTGTTAATAAATATTTTAAATAATTGGTTTTGTTTTTGGTGAGTACCGAAAACTTGAATATTTGAATGGTGTAACTCGCGGGAATAATAGCTCCCCTGTATTTACTCGAACAAAGGGGGTAATAAAACAATAAAATACCAATATCGTTGTTATTATGAAGATGATATTCCGACAATTTGGATCACCAATAATTCAATCAAATGAAAGAACAATCTATATCCTTAAAAGTCTAAAATATATGAGTTACTGTAAAACTGTAAAACTGTAAGACAAGGAAACATTAAAGTAGAATACATCTGTCCGTAATCAGATTTAGGTATATATTTTGAATTTTGACTTAATCAATTTCAGGCAATCATAATCGTATCATATAAGAGCAATATCAACAGATATGCCCCTTCCACGACATACACTTCCAAGTTTAAATAATACAGTAGCTGTCTGACGTCATTGTTTCCTGTATTCTCGTTTTTTGCCATGTCTTTGGACTTTGAATTTTGTAAATACCACTCCTGTGTTCCTTCGGTATTCTACAGCCGTTGTTTGTGTACATTATGTCACTACTTTATCTTTAATATTTCATTAAACAATTTCATTTTTATTTTGCCTATTCCGTGTTTTTTTTTTTTTTTTTTTTTTTCAGTGATGCATATTGGACAGTTCAGGGAATTTATCAAGGTTGGAACCAAAAATGTCTTATGTAAAAATATTTGTTTGAATTGAGAAGAATTTGAAAGGAAATATTCTGATATTAATTGGTATTGGTTTTAGTCAGTTTCGGAAAATTTTCCAAATAAATCCACACTTTGAAATTGTAAATTTTCTTACTTTAGTTCTCACTTACTTTATAATTGTCACTAAAGCAATTACTAAGATATTAGTTCTATTACTTAATTTTCTGTCATATTTTTAGTTTGTAATTGTCAGCAATGTTGGAACCGGAATAAAAACTGTGCAATAGCAAATAAATCAAAGAAATTAAGACAAGTTTGCGTCGCATGCAATAATTGTCAGACACAACGTATTGCGGCTCCTTTATGCATCAAAACAAGTATCAATTAGTCGATAGCTTATTTTTAATCTGCATCATATATGCAGCAATTCTATGGGAAAATTATAATCCCTTTAACAAAAACATCAGTTGCAGAAAGAAACTCCCAAAAATTAATTCGGAAATGCAAGGATTATAATTTTGCATTTAATGACAACGAAGCAATAATCGTAATTTTATGTTATAGGGTCTCTAAGTCTTAATTAATGTTTTACTTCGGGCGCATGAATGGTATCCTGAAATTACATTTTATCAAAACTATGACTAAGCAATCAAAAGTTTGAACGCCATAACTAGGAGACCTCATATTTTGTGGAGGTCAAAATACAAAAAAAAATTATCAAATTGCATAATATACAGTAAATTCCGTTATGCTGTACACGTGTTTCAAGGAGTAACCTCTCATCGGCAGCATTTAAATCAAATAATATGGAACGCCATAATCTTAATGTGATTAAAAAAGAAGTACTCATTACCAAAAATATCGAAATAGGCGAATTGCAGTTTTTTTTTAACTCTAAACATCACAAAACGAAACTTAAAGAATCTACTCTACACTTGATAAAGCAAAGACATTGTATCGTAGAAAATTGAAAGGGAGAATTTGCTAAAAATTGTAAAGAAAAATTATTTCAGACAAAATTGTAAGCAAGTCAATTTTAAATTGCACCGATAATAAAAAAATGATGAAAACATAGCAAATGCTTCCCAATTCAAATGCCTCTTTGAATCAGATTTTACCATTCTACAATTTCATTCAAAATAAGGCGGGTGGTGTTTTATATACATTAAACACAAAAAGACTGTAAATCCTAACCTTATCGACTCAAGACTTGATAATGAAGGTAAATTTGTATGCTTTAAAGTGTGACAAATTTCCTGAAAATTTAACGAATATGCCTTTCAAACAATTACGTCTTTATACTTGTGGAGAGAAATAAAAAATGGATAACAGAAAAAAATCTACAATGGCTGAAATTCACGATTGCATGCTGCAATCTCCAAGGGAACTACACAGGAAAAATACACATTTAAGACAAGAGACAAACGTCAACAACGACAGGAACTCGGGAAAACCGTACTTGGTACCGGCACTAGCAAAAGCCAGCACTAAAGTTAAACCGGTATATGGGTATCCCAACCATCCCTTTCTTTGTCCCGTTTCCCTTAAGTGAAACAAAGATACGAATAAAAGTCAATGCAGATGGACTACTAATTCCATGACCGCAATCTTGAAAGAAAGATAAAAGGACAAAACATAATCTTAAAAGATGGATCAAGGGGTGCTCGCCGCCAATCTGCCAGCTAGCTCAACGAGCCTAGTCCGCTGGTAGAACACTGTCCTACTACGAGATAAAAATCGGACTCAAAACTTCCCGGAGGGTTTGGTAAAGAATCATCATATGTTTAGTAGACATCGGCATTATCAGTGAGAAAACAGTGTGTGTAAAATTCTCAGCTCATTGGATCAAAAAACTTATTTAAAGGATTCAAGCGATATATCCTGTTAATATCCCCAATTTCGTAAAGAATATTAGTAACGTCCAAGTTTTTCCCGATTTTTTAAAATTATTTTCTGGTATTTTTAACAACATTTAGGTTAAAATGTCCTTAGTAATAAGCTGTTTGATAGTAACGCAGTGTTTAAATATCAAATGTTTATATCTATTATAAAACTTATACAACGGCAGTAGAATACCGAAGGAACAAAGGAGTAAAATTCACAAAAATCGGAGTCCAAAGCTATGGCCGAAAACGAGAACACGGAAACAAATGACGCCAGACACAAAAACAGGACGCTAGACAGACACAAAGCACAGAAACAGAAATCACAAACATCCAAAACAAAGCACTCACAGTGTGAACTCCAGTGAAACTGAGAGTGACATCAGGTGCTCTGGAAGGGTAAGCAAGTTCTGTTCTGTTAACAGCACCCGTCACACTTTTAGTGGGTCAATCAAGGAAAATGTCAAAGTCGGTAGTTAATACAGAGAAGACGTGAATCTAGCTGAAAATGTCCCCTTTCATTTGGGATACTGACACGTTATATCTTTCGATGATGTTATGGTGACGGCCATGGAATTTCTTGAGGGATGAAATTAACATCATTACATCGTGATAGTTTGATACAGAAAAGGTTAGTATTTGTTAGCGTGATATAGTGTCCGTTTTTGTAAGTATATGATGTCTGCATAATCTAAAAACTGGGGATTGTCAAAAGTAAGGAAATCGTCAATGTACCTGCTGGTTTCATTGAAAATAGAAGTAAGTTCATCACCGTTTTGTACGGTTCCATTTTGAAGTAATTGTCCTGAAGTCTCGTTCGCAATAGAACAGAAAAAAGATCTGCAAAAAATGTGCACAATTTGTACCAATGGGAATGACAATGAACCCTTGATACACAGTGTTGCCAAATAACTAAATACCGAAGTTACTGTGAATGTAATTTCTGCATATGCGCATTTCGACAACTTATGTCTCTTCAGTGCAGATGAAATCAAAACGTTTGGAAGACCATTAACTCAAAAATGTGTAAAAACTGATAGAGAACAAAATAGCCAATATGATCTAAATGTAAAGCCAAAATCAGCTAAGGACAGAGCTTTGCATGAGGGAGATACTCCTTAGTTTTCCAAAAAAAATTACAAAAATTTAGATATTGTTAGGTTCCAAATAGATTCGGCTTTCGGGTCAGCATCGAAGTACTGACTACTGGGCTGGTGAATACCCTCGGGAACTAACAGTACACCAGCAGTGGCATCAACCCAGTGGTAACAAATAACTAAATACCGAAGTTACTGTGAATTTAATTTCTGCATATGTGTATTTCGACAACTTATGCCTCTTCAGTGCAGATGAAATCAAAACGTTTGGAAGACCATAAACTCAAAAAAGTGTAAAAACTAATAGAGAACAAAATAGCCAATATGATCTAAATGTAAAGCCAAAATCAGCTAAGGACAGAGCTTTGCATGAGAGAGATACTCCTTAGTTTTCAAAAACATTTACAAAAATTTAGATATTGTTAGGTTCCAAATAGATTCGGCTTTCGGGTCAGCATCGAAGTACTGACTGCTGGGCTGGTGAATACCCTCGGGGACTAACAGTCCACCAGCAGTGGCATCGACGCAGTGGTAACAAATAACTTAATACCGAAGTTACTGTGAATTTAATTTCTGCATATGCGCATTTCGACAACTTATGTCTCTTCAGTGCAGATAAGATCAAAAAGTTTGGAAGACCGTTAACTCAAAAATGTGTACAAAATGACAGAGAACAAAATAGCCAATATAATCTAAATTTAAAGCCAAAATCACCTAAGGACAGAGCTTTGCGTGAGGGAGATACTCCTTAGTTTTCAATGAAATTTACAAAAATTTAGATATTGTTAGGTTCCAGATAGATTCGGCTTTCGGGTCAGCATCGAAGTACTGACTACTTGGCTGATGAATACCGACGGGGACTAACAGTCCACCAGCAGTGGCATCGACCCAGTGGTAACAAATAATTAAATACCGAAGTTACTGTGAATTTAATTTCTGCATATGCGCATTTCGACAACTTATGTCTCTTCAGTGCAGATAAAATCAAAACGCTTGGAAGACCATTAACTCAAACATGAGTAAAAACTAATTGAGAACAAAATAGCCAATATGATCTAAATATAAAGCCAAAATCAGCTAAGGACAGAGCTTTGCATGAGGGAGATACTCCTTAGTTGGTAACACCCAGTGGTAACAAATAACTAAATACCGAAGTTACTGTGAATTTAATTTCTGCATATGCGCATTTCGATTTCGACAACTTATGTCTCTTCAGTGCAGATAAAATCAAAACGTTTGGAAGACCATTAACTCAAAAATGTGTAAAAACTGATAGAGAACAAAATAGCCAATATGATCTGAATGTAAAGCCAAAATCTGCTAAGGACACAGCTTTGCATGATAGTCCTTACTCCAAAATGAACAAAAATGTAAAGCAAAAGACTGAGTGCCTTAATCATATCATCACATGTCCAGAAACAATGAATTTTGAAAGTGATATTAGAGAAGAATCATTGTTTTTTGTTGCAACCAATGAATTGCAGAACAAAAATTTTAAAAGGTTATTTAATAAGTTGTCCTAATTTGGATTTAATTAAATAATGTGGAAGGGACGCATAAAGTGCAGAAAAATCATAACTGTCGATAGATCAGACTGGTGTTTGAATTGATTGTAATTAATCTAAAACTTTAATAGAACTTCAAGGCTCAATCACATGATAAAATTGTCCTGTTGCATGATGCAATGCAATGTTATTAATATTTGTTAACGTTGACGTAAACTAAAAACGCTTTGAAATACTTCGCAGTTTGAATTTCACGTAAACCTAATTGGTTGATGTCTCATTTGTATATTTAAATCATTGACGGCTATATCTGTTGAGGAGTTGACTAGATCCTAAGTACTGCTTAAATAAACATTGAAATGATATGGAGTAAATGCACATGAAGCAATCTCTCTACAAATACATAGTATAATAAAGTGATGGAACAATGGTTTTCTGTACATCTTCAAGTAAGTATGAGATCTTTCACAATGAAGTTTGCTCATACCTTTTAGTAAGCTGCAGACGGCCTCTAGCACCAGTTTAAGCCGAACGCGTTCCTACAATGCTACATCCATGTCTTTACTGGTCATCGATGTTGGATAGTTAGCAAAAATGATTAAGGTGTTTCGGGCGTCAAAAACTACGTACCCATCTTGCGCATGTGATAAAAATTGGAATTGAATCAAAATGTTGCAAAAAATGATTTTGAATAGTTCATTGATAATAAATAAAATCAAATAAGCAAATACTGCGAGTGTGCAAAATATGTCATATTTTGAAAAACTTATATTTTATTAAGTGGAGATAATTCTAAAGAAATAATAAGGGGAAAATCACATTTTTATGATTTTTTTTTCAAAAAAAAATGATCGGTGACCCCATTTTTTTATTTCATATTTCAAAAGTTTTTTCTTTCACACAGTTTATACTACATTTTCATCAAAATCTATCGTTTTATTCATGCAATAAAATTATAAAATAGTATTGTCTCCCTATATAGACTATATTAAAAATTTCAAAATCTTGCTATTTTCGGGAGTTTCTCCAGGAAAAACCGGTTGAGACCTTTTTATTTTTTACTAATATTGTTAAGTGCATTAAATAAACTTTCATTCACAGAAACATAAGCAAAACATATCGTCTTTTTAATCACCCGAACTACCTTTACTGGCAAAGTGTTTTTGCAATCCTTGTCATCCGTTACCCGAAAAGCACTTGTGTCTCATAGTGTCTCAAGTTACAACAGAATGGCATACTGGATATTGGCAAGATACTCTGCTTGCATCCGTTCAATTAGCTTTGAGATCTAGTGACCTGAAAATTTTACATACATACTGGCCCCTCACTGATACTGTCGATGTCTACTGAAATATATGATGATTCTTGAACAAATCCTTAGGGAAGTTTGGAGTTTGATTTTCTTCCATAGTGCGACAGTTTTACCAGCAGACTAGGCTCCTTGAGCTAGTCGGCATATTAGCGGCGAGCACCCCTAGACCCAATTTTCGAAATTACGTATTGTCATATTCTCTCCTTTCCAGATTGTGGTCATGGAGTTCCTAGTCTACAGTTATTTGGTTTTATTCTTTTTTTAATTTATAGGGAAACGGGACAGATAAAGGGATTTACTAGTGCCAGTACTAAGTCCGACTGTCCGGAGTTCCTATCGTTGTCTACTTTTGACTTTTGTGTTTTTCCCGTGTATGGTGAATGAAAGGATATGGAGTAAATGTACATGAGAAAAAGTCTCTACAAATGCATGGTAAAAACAAGCAAAGGAACAACGCTTTTATTGTTGTTCTTCATCTTGAAGTCAAATTGAGGCCTTCAACAATGAGCATTGCTCATACCTCATAGTAAGTTCAAGTCGGCCCCTAGCACCGGTTTGAGCAGAATTCTTTGCGAATTGTCGAACAACGTTACATCCATGTCTTTCCTGGTCATCGATGCGGGGTTGTCAACAAACATCTGTAGTTCCCTAACAGATAATGACATGTAATTATAATTTTTCAGCCATTGTAGATGTTTCCCGTTTTCCCTTTTACATGTTTTTCATACACATGGAACGTATTAAGTACATTGACAAAAATCACGGCAATTTATATACAACATGAATTGAGACAGTATGACAAAGACAAAACAAATAAACAAAAAGGAACAAGAACGCCACATAACAAAAGCACTAGCAGTGTGAACCCTTAAAAAAACTGAAGTATCCGGAAGGATAAGTATGATTTGCTCCACGCATAGCATCATTTCACACTGCCAGTGGAAAGTCCGGTTTTGTCACAGTCGGTGTTAGTTAGTCCGGTAATAAACTTTAGATCTACCCAAAGATTTCTATTCTCATTTGTGAAATATAAACATTGCAACGTCTGTCAAATCGTGGTGACGACTGTAAAACTTCTGTAGTGACTATTTCAACAGTGACTGAACATACCCTTGATCTATAAGTATTTGAGACAGTAATTTCGCTCTGTTGACGAAATCGCTGTACAAACTACAGGTACGGCAATAGCGAATGAGGTGTGAAATGTACACGAGATATGCCGGAGATGAAGGAATATTACTGCTCAAAAACGGAAGTTCACTTTTGGAAAGTAAAAATCATCATGCTTGTCGTAAAGTTTTGTTTCAGACATCCAGAGTTGTAAATGTAGAGGTATAGGTCCAGGTATGATGCTGATGATGGTGTGTTAGTAGTGTCTTTAATTTCGAGTTCATTTTGGTATATAAGATGAGGATTATCCTTAAATTGAGGATTGTTCAATGAAAGAACATTATCTTTATAACGGTAGCTGAATTAAAGGACTTGGGTAGCTTATTGTCTTGGTAGAAGTAAGAAAACTTGGCATTATTAAATAGTGATGTTGGTACTATAAACATGTGTTTAGAAGTTTGATATTTGGAAAATAAAAAAAATAATAATAAAATGTCCAAATTTTAAAGTGAGATAGGACATCTATATAAAAATTCTTCCCAGAACAAGTTGACAATAACTAAAATACATATAAAGCTCGAACGGGGCATCTTTTTATGACTGCAACACTGCAGGCGAGATAAATTTCAATCTTAAATTAGCAAGTAAATGCACATGAAGCAGAGTATCTAAAAATATATGCTAGAACCAGGCAATTGAATTATTGTTGTTCTTTATCTTGACTTTTTATGTTGTTCTTCATCTTGAAGAAGTCGGTTTGATGGAATTCTCTTTGAAAATTCCATACAAAACGTATATATTTTGTTTTTTTTTATATTCCTACGAGACTGAATTTCTTCGGAGACTCGTAAAAGATCATAAAACTTTATATATTGATGATGTTTTTTTCCATTAATAACGGATCCTTTGACAAATTGATCACATCAACATATTCTCAAAACTAGAGTTAAACTAAACGACAGCTCTTCATCTTTTTGTACTTAAATTTCGAATTTGACGAAAAGGGTCATCTCAGTACTAGCATTTAGAACAAAAAGGGACGATCGTAATTTAAAAATGATCAATTTCCCCAACATAGGTATCTTCGTGATTGTCTTATTAATCAAGACTTCACTGCTTATGTAAACCAGAGGCTTACATGAGCCTGTTTCGCTTACCTGATTACTGATTCTATTCATGGAATGTTATCATTAATAGAACAAATAACTCAATACCAAAGTTACTGTGAATTTAATTTTTGCATATGCGCATTTCGATAACTTATGTCTCTTCAGTGCAGATAAAATCTAAACGTTTGGAAGACCATCAACTCAAAGATATTTAAAAACTGATAGAGAACAAATAACCAATATGATCTAAATGTATAGTCAAAATCAGCTAAGGACAGAGCTGTTAGTTGCAATATAAAAAGGAGAAGACCATTAATATAACAATTTCTGATTGTAAGGGTTTTTGCTTAAGCCAAAAAGTTCAGTAACAGATATCTGCGGTTTCCGAATCGCAGTAGGTGGAGTAAACATAATAACTTTTAAAGAAGAATCATCATAGGATGATACAGCAGTTTCAATAAAAATATATTATGAACGCATTGTTTTTTAGATCCCCAAGTTTAACTATGATCTCCGCTTCTAGTCATCCTAGATAAGGTAGGAATATAAGACGGAAAAACTTTGAAGGGGAACCACAAAGACTTTGTGTCGAAATTTGATTCCAGTTGGCCCAGTGGTTTCAGAGGAGATGAACTTTGATAACATTTCCCACAGGTTCCCTATGTTAAACTATGTTCCCTGCTGGCGGCCTTGTTGAATGGTGAATGGATATAAAAAAATCACAAACTTGGAAGGTGATTACCAAAATTACAAAAACAGGAAAACAGCAAACACCTACAATGGCCAGGAACTACAATCATATGCCACAATTTACAAGCAAACTGCACAAGAAAAACAATAATGAAAACAAGAGACAAACATAAATAACGATAGGAACTCGGGATAGCTGGACTTGGTACCGGCACCAGCAAAAGTCAGTGGTAGGTTAAACCGGTTTATGGGTACCCAAACCTCCCCTTTCTCTATCTCGTTTCCCTATAGTATCATAAACACGCGAATAAAACCCAATACAGGTAGACTACTAACTCAATGACCACTATCTTGGAACAGAAAAAGCAAAAGACAAAACGTAATTTTGAAAGAAGGGTCAAAGAGTGCTCACCGCTTAACTGCCGGCTAGCTCAAAAAATCTAGTCTGCTGGTAATACACTGTCGCACTACGGAAGAAAAATCAAAGTCTTACTGAAACCACTGGGATATTCGTTGTAAATAAAAAACACATCTCGGGTTTGGGATTCTTTAATTTTTGTTGAGATTGAAACATATCCATATATAATAACAGTTACAGTAGTCATAAAATATAAACCCTGAAAATACATAAGATAAAGTACTCTAAATACTAATGCAATAATAATCAAAATTACTCATTATTCTTACACGTACAATAACACTAAATATAATACTCTTTATCCTATAATATGAAATAAAAATATAAAGTATAATATTCCTATTATCAACATATCTAATAGATATGTCTCAGATAAAGAATACTCTGGATCAATTAAAATATATCTCATGTGTTCCAATATTATTTCATGATATTCACAAGTATATTTCGTCTCATTATACCTTTACTCTGATGTAGTTATGTTGTGGACAAAACTGTGTTTCTTATGTTAAAAATAAACAAATTCAAAAATACAAGTAAAACAAATAAAACAATAAGCAAAGCAACTAAAATATGAATTAATAAACTAAGCTAAGCAAAATATTAAACATTCTAAGCAAAAAACAAAACACATTGCTTACCTCACATGAGGTGCAAGGGTCTACAACCACATGTGTAATCACTCACATCACATCAATAAGTAGAAGTGAATTACATTATTACGTCATACTGTGTCAAACCTGAAGTACAAAATACCAATCATAACCATTGTATTCGATGAACAATTTGCCATCACTTAGATTCAATAAAGTCTGAATAACAATATGTATTAATCAGTTTGAATAAAATCTCTCCATTATTCATTTTACTGTCTGTTGTTTATTTACAACAAAATGATTTATCAATACTGTTATTTTTAGTAATTAAAGTATCTATCTAATTCATACTTTATACTGAATTAAATGCTTATATTTTATCTCATTATTATCTCATTTTAAAATATTTTACAACTTTCATACAAGTCTGATTAATACATCTAATATTGAACAATCACTCTGATTCTCAATCATATCTCATTCATTCTTTCAATCTTACTGAAATATCAGGATTCATACTGTTAAAATTATTAGTAAGGAAAAGATAATAAACTAACCTTCATTAGAAACTAAATAGAATCACAGAATCAAATAATCTTCAAATTTAAGTCAATCCATCAGTCCATTATATATCACCACCTGACATCTACACTGATCTTTTTGGAGTGCCCAAAAGAACAATGAAATATCTCCTCCAAAAATGCATGTGACCAAACTGACCAACCAGTTTAAAGAAATACAAGGTTAAGGATTTAAAGTATATAACCTTTATTAACATAGAATGTGAACAGTAAGATAAATCTATAAATATTGATTAAAACCTGTTTGACATGTATGTATTTTTACTTTTACAACAGGGTTACAGATTTCATAAATTATTGAATACCTTTTCAGAAGTTTTATAACAGATATGAATATTTAATATCTAAATATGGCGTTACTCGCAAACAGCTTATTACTAAGGGCATCTCTAAAATTAAAAATGCCAGAAACAAATTAAAAATCCAGAAAAGCTGGGACGTAACTTACATTCTTTGCGGAATAGGGGATATTGACAAGATACTCTGCTTGCATCCGTTAAATTAGCTTTGAGATCTAGTGACCTGAAAATTTTACATACATACTGGCCTCTCACTGATACTGCCGATGTCTACTGAAATATATGATGATTCTTGACTAAATCCTGCGGGAAGTTTTGAGTTTGATTTTTATTCCCTAGTGTGACAGTGTTCTACCAGCAGACTAGGCTCCTTTAGCTAGCCGGCAGATGAGCGGCGAGCATCACTTGACCCATCTTTCAAAATTACGTATTGTCATATTCTCTCCTTTCAATATTGTGGTCATGGAGTTAATAGTCTACCTGTATTGGATTTATTGGTATGTTTACTATACTATAGGGAAACGGGACAGATAAAGGGGAGGTTTGGTACCCATAAACCGGTTTAACCTTACCGCTGGCTTATGGTAGTGCCAGTACGAAGTCCGGCTGTCCCGAGTTCCTATAGTTGTTTACGTTTGTCTTATGTCTTATTTGTGCTTATCCTGTGTATTTTTCTGGCAGATTGTGGCATGTAATTATAATTTTCAGCCATTGTAGGTGTCTCCTGTTGTCCCTTTAATTTCATACATGTCCAATGTAAACATAAACACATTGTTGTAATAATCTGAAATAAACATAGGATGTTGATTTCACAAACTAATTTATTAAGAAAACCTAATTAAGAAGTGATTAAAATCAATTATATACAAATTGACCTAAATTTCTCTCTGCCACCCNAACTACTGAATAAAAGAAAATCAAGTAGGAGACATCTGAGTATGTCCAAAATTGTTCGTCCTGCCTCTGCCTGTATATCCTGAAATAAATCTGAGTCTGCTGAAAGAGATGTTATTACATTAATTTTCTTTTCCCAGTGAGAAGTACCTATTGCAGACTACGACATGTCGTATTTCCCAGATCTAAAGCGAAGTGATGGCTTCCGCTCTCTGATGGAACGACTTGGTGGAATTGGGACGTCTGACTGTTAATCACTATCTGTATCTGTATGAGATAGTCGATCAACAGGTGTGTTATACCGATCCCTCTCATGTGTTGAAGCGCTTTCATCTGCAGAGGTCTCAGGTTCATCGACACTCCTTGTGTCGCGTGAAGAATGGGCATCCCCATCAGCTTCTGCATCACTTTCTTCATCAGAACTCTGGACAATGCCTTCCTCAGTGATGGCTGAATCACTGTCCTCTTGTCCGTTCTTTCTGATTGCATAATACCCCAGTTCTGATTCATCTTCAGATGGTATATCATCAGATTTCTCAGTATTGGATGGTTCTAGTTACTTCCTTCTTGTTTTTCTGGTGGCAGGAGTTGGTCTAGTACGAGGTTTCCTTGGAGCATGTATTGGTGTGTCACTGAGAATTCCAATTGGAAGTAGGAGGTTTCGATGTAAGGTCCTGGGTAGGTACTCTCCGTTCTCGTTCCTTACAGTAAAGACAGGAATTTCTTGGTTTGTTTGATTGATGGTAACATATGGGTCATGCTCCCACATATCTGCAAATTTATGCTTTCCCTCAAATGCTACAACTTTCACCAATACTCTATCTCCAACTTGGATGGTACCACCTCTAACTTTAGTGTTGTGTCCCTCTCTCTGTTTTGTCCTTGCTTTATCAGCTGCTGCTGTGGCAAATTTATGGGTTTGTGTGATCCGATCTCTCAACTCTTTGATGTATTTTGAGGTTGGCTCTGTCTCCTGCTCTCTTAGTCCAAATACTACATCAACTGGCAGCCTTGGGTTTCTACCAAACATCAAAAAGCATGGTGTTTGTTTGTCCGGTACTGTCGTGGCTCGTACAGTTGTATCCATGGACTAAAGGGCCTACGTATGTCTTCCAGTTGGCTTTCTTCTCTGGTTCTAGTGAGCCAAGCATGTTGAGCAAACTACGGTTACACCGTTCACACATGCCATTTCCAATTGCATGGTAACTGGTGGTTCGAGATTTCTTCATGCCAGTAATGTTGCACAGTTCACGGATGATCTTGCTTTCGAAATTGGCCCCTTGATCAGAGTGGATTCTATCAGCAATGCCATAATGAACTATGAACTGGTTGTAGAAAGCTTCGGCTGTGGTTCTGGCAAGTTGGTTCTTGGTAGGAAAGGCCATTGCAAATCTAGTAAAATGGTCAGTGATTACAAGCAAGTGCTGATTACCTCCCTTTGATTGTTCCAGGGTGAGGAAGTCCATACACACCAACTCAAAAGGTGAAGTTGTGGTGATGTTAACCAATGTGCTCCTTGGTTTGTCGGTTTTTTACGTCTGACATACCATCCACATTTTTCAATCCATGATTCGATATCTTTGTGCATACCAGGCCAATAGAAGCGGTCTCGAACTAATGATAGGGTGCGATCTTTCCCTAGATGACCCATATCATTGTGTAGAGCTTCTAATACTGTTGGTATATGAGCCACAGGTAACACGAGTTGGTGTCTAAGTTCTTCATCAACTGTGGTCTTTCGATAAAGGACTCCGTCTATCAGCTTCAGATAGTTGTACTGCTTCAAGAGAGGATTGGGTCCGACGTTCTTGCGAGATGGCTTGTTGTTGTCTTTAACACTTTGAATTATGGTGCTGATGTTTGGATCCTTAGCTTGGACTTTTACCCAGTCAATGATGTTACCAGTTGTACTATCTCTAGGATCATTGTCATCAATTATAACATCTGGTGAAAAAGTAAGAGTTTCTGCATATGCTGTTGGTACTGCTTTGCAGATTGTCTGAACTGACTCGATTGGTATCCGGCTGAGTGCATCTGCATCAGCGTTGTTTTTGCCTGATCTGTACCTGATCTCGAATGTAAATGCAGATAAAGCTGCCAGCCAGCGATGTCCCGTAGCATCCAGTTTCGCAGATGTTAATACGTAGGTTACAGGATTGTTGTCTGTCAGAACTACAAAGTCTTGGCCATAAAGGTAATCATTAAACTTGTCACATATTATCCATTTGAGAGCAAGGAATTCCCTTTTATGTGGTGGGTAGTTCTTCTCAGATCTGTTTAACCCTCGACTGGCATAACTTATGACCCGCTTTATACCTTGTTGTTCCTGGTACAATACAGCTCCTAAAGCTTTACCTGAGGCATCTGTATGGAGTTCATAAGGTAATGAACTGTCTGCATATCTCAATATAGGTGCTGTAACTAGATGTTGCTTTAAGTCATTGAAGACTTTTCCTAATTGTTCTTCCAATTTCCATTCTTTTTTCGGTTTCTTGGAATTGCCTTTACTCTTCTTATTCGGTGTTGGAATTAAGTCTGTTAAAGGTCGGCTAATTTTGCTGAAATCTTTAATGAAGCGTCTGAAATATCCAATTAATCCCAAAAATCGTCGTACATCTTCTGGTGTCTTAGGTGTCGACCAGTTGGTAACCCCTTCTGTTTACTCTTCATCAATGTCGACTCCTTCTTCCGAAAAAAAATATGTCCGACATACTTGACCTTCCTTTTGACAAATTCACATTTGTTTGGTGATAGCTTCAGATTGTTCTCTCTTATTCTCTGGAATACTAATTGTAAATTTTGAAGATGTTCCTTATAAGTTTTGCCAAAAATAATGATGTCATCAATAAATATGGAACAGATCTTTAGATTATAATCTCCCAAACAGTCCTCCAGGCGTTGATAAGTAGCTGGCGCATTCGTCAGTCCAAATGGCATCCTATTATATTCGAAAACCCAAAAGGGACCTACTAAAATGCTGTTCGTTCTTTGTGCTATTCCAAAACGTTCACCTGATGGTATCCGGACTTCATGTCTATCACGATAAAATTTGCTTCCTGCGCAACAATCAAGAAGTTCTTTGATGCGTGGTAGGGCATAACTGTCTTTTTTCGTCTGGTTGTTCAGCTGTCTGTAATCCACACACATCCTTAAGCTGCCATTTTTCTTCTTGGCTAAGACGACATTGGACGCAAAAGGCGAATGGGATGGCCTGATTATTCCAATGTTCAGTAACTGTCGCAAGTGTGTTGTAACCTCATCATACATTGAAGGCGGTATCCTTCTGTATCTTTGCTTAAAAGGTGTTTCGTCACGCAGATCTATTCAGTGTTTGCACCCTATCTGTATGGCCTACATCGGTATCTTCTTTGCTGAAAATGTCAGAGTTTCCAAAATTGAGTCCTTTCCTTCTTTAAGTTGTTCCTCTGTCAAGTCACTTTGGGTTATGTCCACCTTTGCCAATAACATTGTCTGGTCTACTGCAGATCTATTAGGTTGAGTCTCAATAGTGACAGGCTGTACTTCACAAATAATGCGTCGCTGGGCTTCCAATATGTCATATATGCAATTTTGCAACTTTTCAGTAGAAGCAAAAAAGGTTTATTTTTTTTTTTATTTTCCATACTTTCTACGTGAAAAACAAATTCAATTATACATTCACGCTACCGATGCCAGCACAATATCACTTGAACCTCTAAGTCCGATTATGAAGCCAGAAACTGACATATTTATGTTATGCCTATATGCAGAATTCGATGATTTTAAAACATTCATTTTTGGTGAAAGACACTTAGAAAACGGGTAAGTTTTACAAAGTAGACGAAGACGAACGGTTAATGATCTACAGACGAAGTAATGTCAGTTCATCACAAAATCCAACCCCATCCCCCGCCAACCCAAAATTTGAAGTGTACATTGTAATCGCCGGTAATTGTATCATTAGGATATACCGTAGAAAAAGACTCCAGAAGGCTGGAACTAGTGTTTAACTAAATACCCAAGTTACTGTAAATTGAGTTTCTGCAGACGGTCTTTTCGACATCAGGGGCGTGGCTTCAGATGGCATATCGTGTATAGATGGTACATAGCATTTATTGGAAAATATATCTCTATGTAGATGAGGTTTAGTATATAAGAGATATTTTTGATAAGATACATAATGGGTATATGTACATAGCATTCCAGCTTTAAATCAAGCCCCTGTGATTTCGACAACTTATGTCTCTTCGGTGCAGATAATGTATGTGAGACAGATATGCTGACCGCATGTTCGACTGTCAAGGACAAACGCACTAACCACCCGTCTAACAAGTAAGACAGTTAAGTTATCCTCCGATTTTTTATTGTGGGGTTCAAAAAATTTCACATAGTTATTATTCCCTCTGTATATTTTACAATGTTGACCACTGAAAGTTGTATTTCAAATGTTCAGCGCTAAGTGCAATCAAATATTCGAAACACCTTCTTGTTGCATTTATCCCCTCAAACTTACAGGCTCTGCAACAATCATAATAATGAATAATACCTGTATAAAGGTAAAGAAAAACAATGTAAATAATTATATTTGCGGCATGTTCAAATTCAAAAGGAAGAGATGTTATGTTGTTTATAGTACAAATACACTGTTTTGATTTAATACAATCTGCTAAAACCCTTCTATTTCAATAAACAAAGTTTTGGGAAAAATATACAACATTTTGGAATTTTAGATAATTAAAAAATAAATGTCGGAAATTTGTCACAGGTGTTTTTTGAATGAACATTGTATAAAACCTAGCATATTTTGTAAGGATATGAAATAAGATCCGCTGAATCTTTCTACGTGACACAAGACTGCCAATTTCAACATATGACATTTTGGAAGCCCTTCGACGAATGGCTTTTGGTGGTAAACTCATGGTTCTGGTTGTGATGTTTGAAAGCTTCACAGTTACCTATTCATTGTTGTCATAATTGTAGTTGTGTAGTGTTAGTTCAACATCGATATCTTTATATTCCGGTGATAATGGTGTCGACTAAAAATTGGATGTTGTACTTTGGTACGGAATCTTTTTGTCGTAATATCCGATGACTTCTAATTCACTTTTTGGCTGAAGTGTAATTCTGTAGTTGGTTTTAATTACTGCAAGTCTGTTGCTGTTCTTTTCAAGTTCATTTTCCCTTACTGAAATGCACCTAAATGTCAAAAACCATGGAATAGTCATTGCTGCATTCTGCAAATACCTTGTTCCATATTCCTCTTTCAAGTTATAAATCATGGCGTTAAGTATGTTGGTACAGTATTAATGAGTGCTGGTACATGTTGGCTATACTTGCTATCTGGTACTATAAGCATTACATGATGAGTTTCGGTGTAACTATTTCCCGGTGTTTTAATGTCGACTTCTATGTATCCTTTATATGGCAGTGCTGTATCTCCTGCACATTCTATTTCCAAAATCCTGTCTAATGGTTTCATTTGTAGAGACTCAGAAAGATGTTCATTGTAGTAAGACTCGCTTAAAGTTGAAACAGTGGATTCCGTATCTAATAAAGCTGGTATTCTATCCTTATTCAAGGTGATCTCTGCCTCTGTTGTTTCTTCAAATAATCTAGGTGGTATTCTTACTCTGTTGTTCTTGATAACGGGACTTTGAGTTGCCCTCTTGCTAAAGCCTTATACCGGCCTCTCCGTACGGGCTTGTTGGAGTTTAAATGCTGTCTGGAGTGATCGAGTCTCACGCGACAACCTATCTGTAAGTTTCCGGGTTGGCCGCAACGATAACAGTATACTGTATTTATATCATCATCTGTCTCCCTTGTTGATCTGTTGACTTCTTTATTGTGGTTGTCGTTGATATGATTGCCTGGGATTCTGTATAGGTTATATATAGTTCCCTTGTATACCTCTACCTCTGTTAGGCTGTCCCCTGTAATTTTGTGCTCTGTACTGTTGTTGGTTCTTACCTCTATAATATCCCTGATTTTGAGCATAAGGTTGGCCTCTATAGTATTGCTGGTTCTGATATGGTTGCATCCTCATGTCTGCTAGCTGATGTGAAAGCTGCTGAACAATACCCTTTAATTCTTGTATGTCCTTTTTGTCTTCAGTTGTAACTGCGGCTTTAGATGTATTCGGCTTTGATTTCTTTGGTAGATGATCTTTCTCAATCTGTCGTAAGGCAATACGTAGCTTGTTGAAATCCTTAATTGAGTCATATTTATGGCCGCTGACATCTTTTAGTTCCTGTTTGAGACCAGTCCAGAGCATGGCATGAAGCATTGAGTTGACTTCTCCGTATTGGATAACTCCTTTCTCTAGCCCTCGTCCAATTATTTCTTCCAGTCGTCCACTCCAAGTTGTAACATCTTCATCATCTTTTTGCCTTGCACTGTAAAATTCAGCTAGTAGTTGTTCTTTGTTGTCTACACTAGCATAGATGCTATCCAAGGTCTCCAGTATTTCCTGTAAAGGTTTGTCAACTCCTTGGTACATGATCATACGTGCTGCAGATCCTGTAAGAGATCGACGTATAGCAAACTCTTTCTGTTCCTCTGTGTAGCTTTGATCCTTCATTGCCATCCGAACATCATATCTCCACAAGTCATATGGTATTTCCCCTTTGTTGTCGCCTCCTGAAAATGTTCGGATCTTTGGTGGAAATGGAGACATAGCAACTGGTTTATCTGCAGGTTTAATTTTAGGTATAGCTCCTGTATCCTTACCAGGTAGTGTAAGACCATGTTGATTTTGTAGCTTCTGTCCTTCTGCATTCTGTTTTATACAGCCCTGTATCCATGTATCTAAATCCTCTGCAGTGTCTCCTTTTTGGGTCAAGTCCCATAGCTTGTAAAAATTTGTACAATCTTTCGTGTTCCTCGTCCATCTTGATCTTCGGGCTTTTAGGTTGTGTTGTTATAGCATCAGTTTTACCATTTATCTAGAAATCTAAGTCTAAATGAAAAATCACAAAAGTAGAAAAATCTGAAAATCCCAAAATCTACAATGTCAAATACAAAATCAAAATACACAGTGAAAAAGAATAATCTAAATTAAAAAGTCAAATAATACAAAATATAATAATCAAAACATCATATATCTACACATGAAAATCAAATATAAATACAGAAAGACACCTACATGGAAAATCAAAAATAAATTTCTAAAAATGAATAAATATCAAATGCTACGAGAAAAATAATTTAAGTTAAATGCTGATTCGGAAATGTGCACTGGTAATGCAAATTAATGTGAATAATCTGTCAAAGAAATAAATACATCACTTTAAATAAGTAAGTAAATAAATCTGTAAATAAAGACAAAGTATAAAATAAATGTAAATTGTCTGAAATAAATATGTATATAAAGAATTCAGAAGAAATGAATTCGCAACGCTGAAATATAAAGTTTAAGTTTCACACACCTAATATAAGTCTAAAAAAACAGAAAAATAATCTGCAAAGCCAAAATAAAGTAATTATCTGAAAATGATAACCGACTACAATGATCTATCTGAAATCCATGAAAACAAATTAATGTATATCAAAAATAAGTAGACTCCAGATCCACTTCATGAAACACAATGTAACGGTCTAGTCAAATACAAATTACAGTTACCAAACCTGTAAATTCAAATACACAATATCAGTGTAAGATATCTAAATATGATCAAAGTCCCATGAGTCCTACAAATTATCAATTCAAGAAAATCACAATACACAATCTACAAATAAATAAATAAACTAAAAGTCTGAACTGAAAGTAAATCAATACGTAAAACCTGCAATATAATAATTCAATGAAGAAAAAGGTAAAAAAGGTACATAAGTCACTAAATACCGAAGTTACTGTGAATTTCATTTCTGCACATGCGCATTTCGACAACTTATGTCTCTTCAGTGCAGATAAAATCTAAACGTTTGGAAGAACATAAACTCAAAGATATTTAAAAACTGATAGAGAAAGAAATAACCAATATGATCTAAATGTAAAGCCAAAATCAGCTGAGGACAGTGCTTTGCATGAGGGAGATGCTCCTTAGTTTTCAAAAAAATTTACAAAAATTTAGATATTGTAATGTTCCAAATAGAATTGCGTTTTCAGGTCAGTACCGAAGTACTGACTACTGGGCTGGTGATACCCTCGGGACTAATAGTCCACCAGCAGTGGCATCGACCCAGTGGTAACAAATCACTAAATACCGAAGTTACTGTGAATTTAATTTCTGCATATGCGCATTTCGACAACTTATGTCTCTTCAGTGCAGATAAAAACTAAATAAATATCTGTAATATAATGAAAAAGAGAGAGAAAAGGGAAACAAAATTAAAATTAGCAAACCTGTACTAAAAAAGAATGTGTAAGTAAACTACAAAGTACAATACAAAAATTCCTACAAAATAAAAAGAAAGTTTAATATTTGAAATACAATGAAAATATAAATAGCTTACCTACAAGTAAACAATGAGTTGTTAAAGTTTCTGAAATAAGAAACAAATGCACTATTAATCAACCTGTAAACAATGAAAACAGTTGATCAATATATTCACGACATCATCATTTAAGTATCAACATGGAAAAATAAACAGAATATATACAATACAATCAGAAATTAAAATGCACCTACCGTACCCTTACTATAACAGCTTCACTCTCAGCTACAACCTGTAAACATGTGGGGTAGGCAAGAGATCTGTTAAACTTTTACGTTAACAGTCTCAAATATAAGACCACACTAACTAACTATAGTCTTACTTCAGACCTAGTTATTCGAATCAATCAAATATCCAAACCAAACCTAATACCAACCTTACAATAAGATAAATATCACCAACTTGTCTAGATACAGTGATGTGTTAAATAAGATTAGGTTACTAATGGTGACTAAAAGGATATGGAGTAAATGCACATGAGACAAAGTCTCTACAAATACATGATAAAACACAAGCAAAGGAACAACGCTTTTATTGTTGTTCTTCATCTTGAA
>MJUU01053567.1:11555-30221 GCA_002080025.1 Modiolus philippinarum
GTAATGTTAAAATTTGATGAAAAAATGACTAAGTTCAACAATGGATAAATTCCAAAATTTTTTTCCAAATCTCACCAAAAGGGGAGGTGCACATCTTTAATATGTTCAGAACAACTGTGCAAAGTTTCAAAAGCATCAGATATAAGGTGTCAGAGTTTCAGATTACACATACTCAGTACCGTAATGTTAAAATTTGATGAAAAAATGACTAAGTTCAACAATGGATTAATTCCACAATTTTTTTTCCAAATCTCACCAAAAGGAGAGGTGCATATCTTCAATGTGTCCAGAACAACTGTGCAAAGTTTCAAAAGTATCGGGTTAAAGGTGTCGGAGTTTCAGATTACACAAACTTGGTACCCCCAAAGCGTGACGGACGGACGGACGGACGGACAGACAGACGGACAGACAGACGGAGTCGAGCGGCTCCTAGACCTGCGGTCACCGTTGGTGACGCAGGTAAAAATAGTAATACAAATGAAATGAAAAGCGAAAACCACTTGTACATAATAATAACGTCTTGCATTCAGTAAGTCTTTGTTGTTAAAATGTCAAAGTTTTCTGATGAACTTCTTATTCAGGATGCATGGAAACTGTTCTAAAATTGAAAGGAAACAATTCCGTGAACAAAAGTATTTTCAAACAGACCATAAACTTTGACATTATCTTCATTTTGTCTTGGTATTTGTGATTTTCATGTCTCTTGAAGTTCCAAGCGAAGAAATTGATTCGTTATTTTATAAGTATTTTAATCCCTGGTTGACTATTCACACATTGGAATTTTCTTGAAGAAGACGACACTTAACCGAGTCTTAGTTACACCATAAGTGAGTAAAATGATTGCTCACAATACTACTCCAAATAATCTGAAAAAATATAGCTGTACTTTTTTTAAATTTCGTGTATTTAGGCGTGAAAATTGATTTGTCTTGAAATTGAATTGCTTCACCTAGTATGTAGATGCAAAAGTACGTTGTTGATCATTTACGATCAAATATAAGATATTGTGACAGGACAGCCTACCTGCGTTGTAGTAGGTAGTAGATATATAGCCAGTAAAATCGACTGAGCTAACGGAATATTTCTTTAGCTCATTCGGTTAGGTGGCTGTCTGAAGTGCTAGAGGTCCCGGGTTCGATCCCCGACGGTGACACATTGCAATTTTTTGAGAAGATTCACGCTCTCCGGTTACATTTGGAGCCCAGTTAAAAAACCCACGGTGGTTAGAAGAAGCTAACCAGGGTTTATGTGTGAGATTTGTGTGAGAGTCATACATAGCAAGTATGATGACTCTCGAGGTAGGGGAAGTGTGACAGGACAGCCTACCTGCGTTGTAGTAGGTAGTAGATATATAGCCAGTAAAAATCGACTGAGCTAACGGAATATTTCGTTAGCTCATTCGGTCAGGTGGCTGGCTGAAGTGCTAGAGGTCCCGGGTTCGATCCCCGACGGTGACACATTACAATTTTGTGAGAAGATTCATGCTCTCCGGTTACAATATATTAGATAATGATACCCTGGGTAAAACTGAAAGTTTTCATCATACTGATCAATATATTTAAATTTGAAAAGAGAATATCTTTAGTAATTTTGATGTGTTTACGACAATATGACAATAAACAAAAGAGACAGAAAGTGGCATACATACCAAAGAGTGTCATAAATGACAAAGTCATCCAGATGCTGATAACGAACATAACCTCTAAAAGAGAACATTGACTTCAGATGTTTTATTTATATGGATTTTTTTTAATCGGGTCATCGCTTTCTTCTATGTCTTTACTTTTCTTAATGAAAACACGACTTACCAGATATTATCAAATTTATGACATTTTATAAGCAGGAATTGTTTGCTGGAGGTGTTGACAACACAGTATAGTGATATGCATCTAGTACGACAGAGATAAGGAGTCTCTGATGTGGCTGACCAGTTTACTTGTAGGTGAGAGATGATAGAATATGTAAAGTTTTCCTATGCCAGTGCATACCCCCTACGCTACTAAGACTATTTAAAATGCCACTCGTAGGTAGTAAACGGTAACTTGGGTTTAGAGTCAAGTGTAATTTGAAAGGAATCTCGGAGCAACAAGGGCCTCAGAGGTGCGGTGTATATGCTCACCGACCAGTGAATAGCACATCCTAGCACTCAGCAACATTGCCCCATTTTTGGATTGAATAGATTGCCAGAGGTAACTCTTCTAGAAGGACTTCTCTGATGTAAAACCATGTCCGGTGGAGTCCATATATCATCTCTGTAACTACCGAGGAGAAAAACTGAATTAAACCATGTTGGTGGTCTGAAAATTTAACAGGGGTATAGATCTGAGGTTGATAACCTCCTTCTCTTAAAAAAACCCGATTAAGGATACCGAAGCAACATTCAACGCTAAAGAATGATGTGCCAATTATACATGTAGAAATCCCTGACGAAGAGTGGTTTACTTGAAATCTGAACACATTATCTGTTTTAAACCACTAGGAAGTCGTGGATCAGATTTTGCTTAACCACAGATAAACACCACCTGAAATTAGATGTTGGAGTGTGAGAACTATGCGCCAAGTATGAAAAACCGAACACATCGTTTGAAAACTTACAAATGATACTCACAATTTCATTAGTAACAGTTAAATGTGACGAACAGTGAAAACAAGAACAGGCGAAACAATACTGTATTTCACAATCTGATCTTGGGGTAGGCGTGATACTAGACAAAACTAGCAGAGCAAGCATGATAACAAGGAATTCAATCGATGACAGATTAATAAGTGCACATTTTTTTACCAAATTGTGAAAAAAATAATTATTGAAATCTACTGTCAAACAACCGAAAGCAATCACACTGAAAAGGACACTTTCTATGAGCAACTCCAAAAACAGGCTGGGGAGAGAAATTGGATGTAAAGGTATAGAAAACATGAATGAAAACGATGCAAGGTTTGAATAACTGTATGATCGGTGGAACACGATGAAAATATAAAGAAATTCATAAATACACCTGGGGATCATCAAAAGGCAGGGCTAAGAACCATTATGACCATATATTTACAAATTTACAAATGGAAGATTCCGAAAATCACTGTTACATGTAAGAACTATGCAATGAAATGACACAAACAGTGACCACCTAGCTAAAGCTGAATAAGAATAGAAAAGAAAGCACGAACATAAAAGTCCATATGACAATAACAATCATAAGTCTCTGGTATAATGTAAAGCATTCCTATCGTAACTTCAGTTGAAACCGCTTTCAGAAAATTAGCATTGATGAGAGCTTCATAGACAACCACGGGAAAACATATTTCCCGAGCAAACAATGAGAGCTCTTACATATAGGAATTTAAACGTGATAGGAAAGACTGGATTCACGATAACACATCAACAGCTATAGAAGAAAGAAAGAAAATAAAGAAGAGTTCAACCAAGTAAGTTCGAAAAGAATTTTCAGGAATGCAAAAAAGAACAATACCGGGAAAGGGACAAGGACCTTAAATGTGGAGTTAGCAGGAAATGGCTGGATAATAAAGCTTTGGATTCAGCATCCTAGAATAAATTAAGTGAGTAGCCCATACCAACTAATACGGCAAATAAGCAATACGGAAGAAACAAAACTGCTGGAGTCAGATCGAAAGATGGCACGTGCTTAATTCAAGTTGAAGAAATACTGATGAGATGAGAAGAACATTTCGAATAGGTTTTAATTAATAATGACCGAGCAGAAAATACAACGATTTTTAGAACATCGCGAAATAGCCAGCTCTCTTACCATCGAGACGATCAATAACTTGCCGATTATTACTGATGAAATACAATAATCTATCAAAAAACTTAAAGCAAAAAATAGTCCAGGAATTGGCAACATATACCCTGAACTTATTAAATCAAACATTGTAACTTGAACCTAACATCTTCTGAAGCTGTTGGATAGAATAATGAACGAAGTACTTTTAGACTGGAAACGCTCCCCATTCGTTTAATTACCATCGAAAGGAGATATGATATATGTAACAAGTGAAGAGGAATATTCCTCCCGTCTCTATCATCAAAGATCCTCTCCAGAATCTGGATTGACAGAATAAAGGGAAGGATAGAAAAACAATGTAACTGTGGGTCAATCAGACCGCCTTTTTAAGTGGAAGGGGCCCAACAGAGCAAGTATTCATACTAAGAAACATCCTGGAGCAATACCAGGAATGCAGCCCCCCTTTTACATCAATTTTTATTGATTTCTAGAGGTCGATTGACTGTCTGATTGTCTGCCCTTATGGCTTCAAAATGTTCAAAATTGTCCAAATCTCCTTCTAAACCGCGAGGTACTCTTCCACCAAACTTGCAGGAATGCTTCAATTTATATCTTAGTTGTGCCTCATGCTATCTATTTTTCTTCGTTTTTGATTTTAAGTTTTTTTTTGTTTAGTAATCTTTGTATCAATTTTGAAATACTGAAATATTTCTGTTATGCTACAAAACCAACCCGTTTTGTGTAAAGCATGCAAATACCAAGATATTTTAAAAACATCAGCTGAAAGACATATTTTTAATTATGTTAAACAATACTAAACAAGGCGGTTTCATGTAAGGCTTCCTTTTTATTACCGAATGCTGACATAAAAATATGGGAATCACATCATGACCTTGCCTTGTTATCCAGCAGATTCACTGAATTACACTAGAAAAAGGAAAGATAACATAGCTTAGCTTAATACATCACCCTTAACAACAATGACAACATGAATTTATGAACCAACGAAGATACAAGTTGAAATCAAGGAAACTGAAGGTAAAGACTCCTTTTTATACAAAGATGCAACTATGGATAATACAGGGGGACAAAATCACACGTAACACGAAGACTTAGGCTAGCTCGATCAGCCTTCAGTAGTCTTAGCAAAGGCTTGGAAGTCATAAAAAATAAGGCCGAAACTGAACTGAGCTTCTTTAATACCACTGTTGTATCAATCCTTTAATACTTAGAACTATGGCGAGTGAAAAAAGGAAAGATTACATATGTTCCAACGCAAATAACTTCGCAGAAACTTTGGCATCTATTGGCCAGATAGGATCTGTAATGACAACCTGTAAAGCAGGACAAAGACCACGCCTTCTAAAATACCATCCAATCCAAAGATGGAAATGGACGGCAACCTCAGCATCAAAATTGAATTATCATAGACAACAGAAGGAAAGAGGAAGCTGAAACTAGAGAGCCATGAAACATCTTCTGCAAAAGAGTTGGAGTGAAAGTGCCACACATCATAATGGGTGTAATATCAGGCAAACAGGAAAAGAAGGGTCAGAGACAGACCAAGATGACATGGGACATTGGCTGGCCTCATCAATCCTTACATCTTAAAAAGGATATGCATATGTGTATGTAGAAACAGGTATTGGTTCTTCTAGAAATTTCAGGTGGCACACTGAAAAAAAAAACAAGGATCAAAGTTATAATTCTTTTTCGAAAATTGAAAAAAAATCTAATTCAAATATGAGACACGCTTAATATACAACAAAACAGGAGAGGCCTGGTAAAACTTAATCTATCGGCAAATTAGTATTTTTGTAAAGGATATACCTTTTTTTATTAATAATGGCCTATTTGAAATAAGATTGTCCTTGTCAGTTTATTTAATTTCATGTTGATGTTACTAAACTGTGTGTTTATGTGACATTTACATTTAGGAAATTAACAGGGATGTGTTTGTATTGGTCGTAATTTTCTGTTGTCTAATATATGGAAAATTAAGCAAACACAGCCCATTTGGTTATAGATTTCAAAACTATGCTAATATTTGTACTTTTGATATCAATAAGCAATTGTATTTTACGACAATAACCTGTATTAATTATTACATCAATGTCATGAATAATGGACAACTTGTGAGTGCACTATTTCATTCCACATATCAACGGTTACCAATAAAATAAATATAAATAAGTGCATACTGTAAACTCACCAATGCAATATTCCGTGTAGTTCGATTAATTAAGTGCTCGTAAAATTGTTTTAGTCTGTTTGGGGTTCACATTTTAGTGTAATTAGAGAATTTTTTACCGATGCAATTGTAGTAACTGCCAACTTGTCACATACTCCATTTGGATTAGGCAAATTTTTCGTGATATATTTTTATTACTTATTCGGCCTTAACGGAAGTACGCTTACCAATGGTTATACTTATAAACTTTGTTTATTAACCCGAATAATTCAGTCGTTATATTCCACTCACTACGATCGCTCCATTAACGCCTGAATACCTGTGGAATCCTTCAACCGGATGTTTTGATTGAGCTATGAATCATGGATATTTAATTTATAAACAATATTTTTTTCTCTTTTCCGTTGTCGATGATCGTCCATATGCAGCACATGAAATGTGTTTTTTCCATTTAAGATTAATAAAATAAATTAATTTGCAGTTTTTCGAATTTTAACAAATATTTTGTCACCTAACTAAACATCGCATCGTCAACTTCTATGTTTGTAAACAAACGGAATGTGCTAATGCGTAGACTCACGAATTTAAAGCTTGCTGATTGGTCGGTCACCTATTTCAGAGAGCAGCTGAAGGATTTTTAACATGTGACGAGTTCAAGCCCTCGAGAGGTGATCAGCCGCTAGAGGGCGCAGAAATATTCGAGTTATTTGTTTATAGGAGTTTCCGCCGTGACGTCACAAGCTTGAAAAATTACCTTTGGTTGGCAAGAAATCGTAGTCACTGATTAGGGTCATAAAAATGCCATTTTCAATTAACTGGTGAGAATTTGTTATTTAAGATAAATGGATAATTCTTTTTGATCTCAATTATGGAATGTTTATACTTTTACAGGATGTAAAAATTTTCATCTTTTTATTTTTAATATAAAAAGAATTAGCGTATTTTGTAAACCATATAATATTTTGAAACTTTCACATTTTTGAAATTCAAATGAAAAAAATATTTGTCCATTTTAGTTAAATAGTAAATCGGTAGAAAAAATATGAATATCTCAATGTTTCTGATGCATTTTACAGATCCAAAATCGTGCATATAATGAAAAAGTTATCAAAGATTAAAAATTCTATCCCAATGCTATATAGTGATAATTCTTCGGCTTTGCCAACCAAAAATGCTAATTTGCATATGTAAATTAGATTGTGTGACGTCACTAATTGGATTCGCGGAAACTCCTATAAGACAATTAAAGAGTATGTAAGTCTCGTCATGAGACAACGAGATTTCATGATAAAGTGAAAACTACAAACATGACGTTTGCAAATAATAACGTTCGAATTTTTGTTTGTATTGTCATATAGTTTCGTTTAAAATGTAGCTTCCGGCTCAATTTATATACATGGAAGCTTTAAATTGAGTAAAACTTTTTGGAGGAGTGGGTTGATATGTTTATTTCCCGTATAAATTTGTACCTCTTTTATCAACACCACCAGCTTTATGGCGACCAAACAAATGCTATCATTGGAAGAAATTGTTTTTCTTGTGAACCATCTGACACTCTTCATAATTTCAACCAGCATTACTTTAAGACTTTCATTTATTTTAATTCGCATGGTTTTTCATGCAAAATGCTGTATTTCTTATTGGTTTGTTATCGTTTAGATTAGGCCTTGTAATTTGAAAAATTTAAGAGTTTGTTTAAATATTACACTGTTATTTTACACGCAAATTACGGTAAGTATGTGCCTGTTGTAGTTATTTAAATGTTGGTATTTTTAGATAGGAGCTTTCAAAAACTGGTTCTCTTAGATAAAAATTCTATAATAATATTCAACCCATTTTTTCTAACAAATCTAACACACTGCTTCGTTTGAACACCACCATATTTTCTTTGTACCTAAAAATAGTCAATTGTAAAAAATCAAACCGTTTCAATGAGCTACTCAGGAAAAGATCAAACAATTACGTTTTTGTCATGATTTTCTGAGTCTGTCAAGAACATGAAGGGTATATAAAAAGCTTTCATTTGTAAATGAGTGACCTTGTTGAAAACTCTGACAGGAAAGTGGAGTTTAAACATGTTTAAGGCGTACGTTGAGACAAAGCAGTAACAATGAGCAAACAACTGAGGCATGTTTACCTTTTCTACAGAGTGTGTATTTTATACCTGATATTTTAATTTGAGTAATTATCTTTGAAGATTGCTTTATTAAATCATTTTATATGAAATATGTCTTGTTGGTAAAATTGAGTAGATCAANTATCACGTCTGAACAGTATAGTGAATACATTCAAAATATGGTGACGAAGTATTTTGACGATACATTACAGAGATTATATCTGGAAAAGCAGTGTTTTTTTTTTTCTTCCTTTTCTTTTGTGGATATTTCTTTATTTTCATTTTGCTTTTATATATATATTTTTTTGCTTTTATATATTTTTTTAATCGGTTTTGAAATATCCCCGCTGACCAGTTATTTCGCTGTGATCATTGATTATGACATTTGCAGTTAGGTTATTACCAATCACGAGCAATACGATCGAGGGACAATTTAATACGCGGTTCCAGATTTGAAAAACGAAATATTGAATTGAAATCTTTACATTAATATAATTACATTTCTCATCGTCTGAACAGTATAGTGAATTATCGCAACAATACATTCAAAATATGGTGACGAAGTATTTTGACGATACATTACAGAGATTATATCTGGAAAAGCAGTGGGTATATTTTATATTTTTTTCTTCCTTTTCTTTTTTGGATATTTCTTTATTTTCATTTTGCTTTTATATTTTTTTATTTTGCTTTTATATATTTTTTTGATCGGTTTTGAAATATCCCCGTTGACCACTTATTTCGCTGTGATCATTGATTATGACATTCACGAGCAATACGATCGAGGAACAATTTAATACGCGGTTTCAGATTTGAAAAACGAAATATTGATATTTCAAAAGTGATTTTATTCAAGCTTTAGTGTACGAACATTAGATCTGCAACCAAAATTACATTAAGTCATTCACGCCCTTAAACAATAAAATATTTTGTGGTACGCTCTACCAACATTGCATTCATGGTCTTTCAGTTGTTTGTTTGGGATTTAACCACTTTCAGCAGTATTTCAGGTAAATCGTGGTGGTCAGCTTTAGTGGTGGAGGAGGCCGGAATCCTCAGAAAACCAACAGCAAGTTTATGGTTCCACTCGACATCAGCCATTTATATCCGCATTTTGGGCAGGTAACTGACATACTTTTCACTTACGATTGGAAATCGAACGCACCCCTTTTTGTCGTTAACAAAGCACGGCGCGAACGCACAACGCACAGTTGATAGGCTGCATTGATTTTACAGGTAAACTTACTACCTTAACCACTCGGGCGCTCATGTCCCCTGAAAGATAAAATAAAACGTTTCAACACTTATTCTTTAATTTACATAATGTATTGAAACGGCATTCTATTTCAAAATATGCGTTTTCAACAGATTTATAAAAAAAACAATTTCTTCTCTAGCGTAAAATAAACAATATTTCCTTTGATCTGTTGCAAGGCGAGAACTATTTAAAGAAATGTGAAAAAACAACATTTTCTCCGCATGAGGAATTAGCACACAATTCCATCACGTATGATATTATTTCAATAATTAATGTTGTTGGAATAGCCGGTAAATAAGTATTTTGTTGTTCTATAATCCAAAATCAAAGAACTCACTGTGCCGTCATCGTTGTTTTGTTTCAAAAACTATGAACCGGTGAAAATCTATCTAACCGATGACATCATAATGACGCCTTTAATTGAAAATGTAATAAGGAAAACATCAACTGAAGTATAATAATACCAATTATGCCAATTTATAAGTCTCAAATTACATACAGGACAAGTAGGATACATTCTGGCAGTAAAACAAATTCTAAAACGGCAAATCAGAAAAAAATAAGCAAACAAAAAAAATCATTGAAAAATTCTACCTCTTCTGCAGGAAGCTTATTTGATATCTTATATTTTAATTTGACCTGCACTGATGAGACACAAGTTGTCGAAATTCGCATATGCAAAACCTAAATTCACAGTAACCTCGGTATTTTGTTATTTGTTACCACTAGGCCGATACCACTGTTGGTGGACTGTTAGTCCCCGATGGTATTCACCAACCCAGTAGCCATTACTTCGTTGCTGGCCCGAAAAATTTAGTTAATCCTAAGGAGTATCTCCCTCTTGCATAGCTCTGTCCTTAGCAGCTTTTGGCCTTCCTATTTAGATCCTATTGGTAATTAGTTCTCTATCAGCTTTACGCATATTTCGGTTCATGGATTTCCAAATATTTTGATTTGATCTGCACTGATGAGACACAAGTTGTCGAAATGCACATATGTAGAACCTAAATTCACAGTAACCTCTGTATTTTATTATTTATATGGCAATGAAAGTTTTAACCACTCTGTAATGTAACGTGTAAGCAAAAGTTTAAAACATCAATAAATCACCAAACGAATGGCAAGCAAAAAGGGCAGAAAAAGGAGAATATTCGACAATCAAAATACAAAAACACGACAATTCAGATGCAATACAATAGAGACAACATGATAAAAATAAAACAAACACAAATGAATGAGAACGCCACAAAACTAGACAAACGGACAAATAATTAGACCATAGTAGTACATTGACATCTAACGAAGTACAACGATGAGTCTAGGAAAACGCTGAAAATTTTGATTTGTTAGGTATATAAACATACACAATCCGTCTTTTAGATTGGCATACACATCGACATTTAACATGGGACCTATGGGGAATACATATAAAAGTCTTGTAGAGGACTGCTGAATAGAAAAGTCAAATACGGCGATATATCAGATGATGACCAATGGTGTTACTTTGCTGACGACCGCTCATCCAAAAAGTCAGCCAACGAAGGATATAGTTTAACAAAGTTTCTTCTGAACAACTGGCCTTATTAGAAACAAACGTATCTAAACTGTATCTTTGATTATTATTTTCAAAACAGGTGTATTACAGATCTGCATATTGCCACCAGTGAAGAATATAGTTAAATTTTGGAGAACGTCCTCTTAAACCATTTGGCTAGTTTAAAATTGTTTTGGGTCGTTTTAACCTGGATATGGGATGTTGTCTCCTTGACATTTACCCCATTTCCTTTCTTTTTCATATTAGACACGATAGTTCTTTTAAAAGTGTCCCACAGATCTATCCGTTATCTTAGTTGACGGTCAGAAAGAGAATAGTCTACCGTTAGACCATTTTACATAAAGGTTTCTTAACATTGTTTGAAAATAAAACCGTTTAACGTATAGGTGTATTTAATTGTTTGTATCAGCTATAGTACAAGTGAGCGATACAGGCTCTCTAGGTTCTCTTGTTTTTATTTGGTTTTATTTTTACAAGTACTTATACAAAAATAAAAATAAACTTGTAAGAAAAAAAAATATATAAACTAGTGCTTCATACCCAGATCTTTTGTAGTAAAATTTTGAAACCTAGGCTGTATTACAAAAGATGATTTTAACTTCTCATCCTTGAACTGCCCATTCCTTAGCAGTAATGTGCCTACCTTTCAAGGATAATTCGTTACTGTCGAGTATGTAGTTTATACAGTGTCTTTGAAAGGAGCAAAATACTATCTGTGTAAAAAGACGGGGATGTGTTCATTCTTTGCTATTTTCGTCCCTTCAGAATTTTTTTGATATCATCACACCATAATACAAAAGTAGAACATATCGGTCTAACAAAGTCATGCCAAAGAACATTTTACGCTAAAATTTCACTTTTTGATCGATTTGACACTAAAGCTTTTGGCTTTACCATGGATTGACTTGATGGACTGACCATCTTATGGGTTCCGTGCACAGATCAGGACATGCATACCCTTCCAGAATACTTATGTCACTGTCATATTTAATGAAGTTCACACTGCGATTGCCTTATTTTACCCCCACCTTAGCGGGCGGTATATAGTGAGCATGATGTCCTTCCGTTCGTCCGTTCTTCCGTCCACCATAGGGTATTTACTTTTTGGCGACAACTCTTCCTAGACCATTCAATGAAATTCATTGAAACTTTTACAGAATGTTGAGTTCATATTGCCATCGGCACCATCTATTTGAAATTTTTCTTGATCTGTTTTAATTCTTTTAAATTTCTGGAATCAAATGGGGCAGCGGGGGTAAATATTATTGAGCTTTTGTTCACAGTTTTTCTAGTTTTTAAATGTTTTGTTCTTATATTTTCATACCTTCATTTTCTTGTCTGTTTTCATAGCATTTGCATTACTCTGGACTTTGATTTTTGTTGTTATTTAACAAATTTTAATACAGTTAAATTTGGTTCCTCAGAGTTGTCTATTGAGGCGAGGTTACTTCCATGTGTGATTTCAGATTTAATTGAATCATTGGCCGTAGATGTCAACAAAGACGAACAAAAGATATCTTTGATTTGTTAAAAAAAAATCTTGTCCTTCAGTTTGATGATAAAAGTACACCCTATGTGGACTCAATAACGGGAATTTCAGGTGGAACACAGAACAAAAAAACCATAATGTGGAGGGCTCTTTTTTTTTTCTTTCAAACTATCATAATTTTTGTAGCAAAAAATATATATTTATCAATTCACAAACGACAAGCCTTAATTATAACTTTATGGAGCACACGATTTGTACCAGTTATTGATGTTACTACACGGTATGTTTGTGAAATTTACTTTTGGCTTATTAACAGGGATGTGTTTGTTTTTGTAGTAATTTTCCGTTGTTAATATATGGAAAATTAAACACAAATATCCCACTTGGTTATAGATTTTAAAACTATGCAAATATTGGCAATTTTATTATCAATAAGCAAAAATATATTACTACAATAACATGTATTAATTATTTTACCGATCTAATGAACGCTGGAAACTTGTACCGTACCATGGACATTTCATTCGGCATAATGCCTGTTGCCAATACAATAATTTTATTACCGAAGTATTGCCTGCATACTCACCTATGCCAAGTTCCGTATAGTTCGGTTGGAGTAGAAAAGATTAATTGAGCGCTCGTAAAATTGCTTTAGTCTGTTTTGGGCTGATCATAAAATTTTTGTTTCATCTCAGAGCATTCTTTAGCCTGGCTCAAACAGACTGAGCTCCAACTGGACTAAACGAACTTCATCTTACCAGTGGTGATACTTATAGATTTTATTTACAAGACAATAGTGAGACTCCATTTCTTTTGTATATTTGCAGGGTACAAAGTATTTATGTTCCGTATATTAATAGTGTACATGTATCTAGTTGCTTGGGCGGATCCAGGTTTCGAAAAAAGGGGGGCTTCAATACGGTTCCAGAGAAAGGTAAAGGCTGTTCCTGTCGATTTTTGCCAGTTTATCGATTTTTATCTTAATTCAGCAACAAATTGAAAATTTTTACCAGAAAAAAGGGGGTTTAAAACCCGCAACCCCCTCTTCTTTATGGATCTGGCAATGCGTTTTCACCACAACCAGGTATCTAGCGTCCGGACAAGACAAGTGCTGCCATTGGAGCTTATAATGTTTATCCATGTTAGATATCTGATTCTATCACTTTGTTTTTAAATTGCTGGCATTAAAAATGTCTGAAATTTGTGAATAAATATGTTTAACCCAGGTATCTGACTATTTTCATAATTTCAACCAGTATTACTTAAAAGGTTCACCTATCTAAATAGACAAAATTTTCTTCCACAGAAAATGATGCATTTCTCTTTTCATTGATATCTTTTTCATTACGCTTTTGTGTTTTAATAGCAAAGATACGGATCTCAAGTGTAGTTAAAATACATGTCTTAGCTTAATTTAATGCCGAACATTTGAGATAGAATTTCTAGCCTGCTGAATATTTGTTCTGTTAAAAAAAATATTATATGTTGGATATTTAACAGAAAATTCTAACAAATATCAAAGATTCTCCAAACTAAATTTACAGTAAGTTCAGGATTAGTTATTTGTACATTGCCTCATTTCACATTTTGTTTTATGTGCAACTAAAAGGAAATACATATCAAACAATTTCAACGATCTATTCAATAAGAGATCTATTGTGACTTTATCATAATTTTCTCAGTCTATCAAGAGCATAAAGGGTGCTTTAACAGCTATGGTTTGTTTGAGAGTGATCTTAAATAAGAATATGACAGTAAACTGAAGTTGAAGGCGTCCGTTTTAACAAAGAAGTAACAATTAGCAAACACTAGTCGTGTATACCCTTTTCCCTGAGTGTGTTTTATATACCTGATATTTTGATTTGGCAAAAAAAATGCATATCGAATCATTTTGTATTATGAAATATGCCTTGTTGGTAAAATTTACAAGATCAAATGTCTACTTATGTACTTATCAAGTACCTCGACGAAACATTACATATTGAACATAACAGGAAAAAAATAATTTATGCCCCCACCGTTAGGCGAAGGGGGTATTAAGTTTTACCCTTGTCCGTACGTACTTCCGCAATTTTCGTCAAAGATTTCTCAGCTTGTGTATGCAGAAATGATCTGATATTTGGTCTGAGGCTTTGGTATGATGAGTTGTACCGTGTCTCCCCTTTTCATGTACCTCACTCATCTGCTTCTTGTTTACCGATATATCTATATGGCGGGGACATCCGTGTCCCATGGACACCTGTTCTTTTATTTAATCTATTTATACATGTATATTTATTTATTTATTATTAGTTTTGTTATTTGTTTCTTTTATTTTATATCTTTTTTTTTGTTTGATTTGGGTTTCTAGGGGAACAAATCTTATATTTGAAATGTCCCTGTTGATTCATTCCTGTTGCGATAATCCTTGTGTAGGTCATTTCGATTGATGTTCGTTATTAAAAACGGGAACAAATTTTACGTTTCAGAAATTAAATTTGGTATTTATAGTAATTTTATTGCAACTTTCATTGTTCGAACAAGTTACGTCAACTACGGCTTTAACAAACAATAAATTATGTTGTACGCTCTAACTGCAATGCAACACAGAAATGACGAAGGAACCGTACATTATGTAGATTTTTCTATCAGAGTATAATTTTAAATCATTCTCTTGTCTTCCAGTTCAAAAAGTCAATGGGAAACCATGCACTAACCCTAAAATTATTTTTATGTACATGTGTGTTGGTTTGAAGTTGCATTCTATTCCAATTAGGATGCCAGTTCAACAGGGGGGGGGGGGTTATTTTAATTGTTTCGCCAGCTTATAACACACTATAATGTATTCTACAGTTTACATGTTTGTACTATATTATCCCATGGAAACAGATCTCATAACAGAATTTGTATTCCTTCACAAATTCATTTTTTTTTTGTAGCTTGCATAAAAAAGTATTCAACATTAGAAAAATAGAATAAAAAGATAACAGAAAACACCTACGATGGCCGAAAAACATAGCCACATGCCACAAAGTAAATAGGAACTGCACAAGAAAAAAAAACCACAATAAAAATACAAAAGACAAACGTAAACAATGATAGGATCTCGGGACAGCAGGACTTGCAAACATGCAAATTTCTACATGAGAGTTCTAATGCCCATGTCACAAGTCTCAATATACATCAGCAAATGCTGGATACAATCTCATAGAAAAACGAAGTCGAAAACGGCATATCACCAAATATAAGAACACATAAAATTATTCATACATTCTTCTTTTTCTTCAGAAAGCCTATTTGATATATGAAATTAAAAGTAAAGTTATTGTGTGTGGCGAAAAACTATATATAGAAGTTACTGTGAATTTAGTTTCTGCATATGCGCATTTCGACAACTTATGTCTCTTCAGTGCAGACAAAATCTAAACGTTTGGAAGACCATAAACTCAAAGATATTAAAAAAAACTGAAAGAGAAAAAATACCCAATATTATCTAAATGTATAGCCAAAATCTGCTAAGGACAGAGCATTGCATGAGGGAGATACTTAGTTTTCAACAAAATTTACAAAAAATTAGAGTTCAAAATAAAATCGGCTTTCGGGTCAGCAGCGAAGTACTAACTACTTGGCTGGTAAATACCCCCGGGGACTAACAGTCCACCAGCAGAGGCATCAACCCAGTGGTAACAAATAACTTAATACCCAAGTTTCGATGAATTTAGTTTCTGCATATGCGCATTTTGACAACTTATGTCTCTTCAGTGCAGATAAAATCTGAACGTTTTGAAGACCATAAACTCAAAGATGTTGAGAAACTGATAGAGAACAAATACCAAATACGATCTAAATGTATGGCCAAAATCTGCAAAGGACAGAGCTTTGCATGTGGGAGATACTCTTTAGTTTTCAACAAAATTTACAATTTAGATATTTTAAAGTTAAAAATAAAATCGGCTTTCGGGTCAGCACCGAAGTACTGACTACTGGGCTGATGAATACCCCCGGGGACTAACAGTCCACCAGCAGAAACATCGACCCAGTGGTAACAAATAACTTAATACCGAAGTTACTGTGAATTTAGTTTCTGCATATGCGCATTTCGACAACTTATGTCTCTTCAGTGCAGATAAAATCTGAACGTTTTGAAGACCATAAACTCAAAGATGTTAAGAAACTGATAGAGAACAAATACCAAATATGATCTAAATGTATGGCCAAAATCTGCAAAGGACAGAGCTTTGCATTAGGGAGATACTCCTTAGTTTTCATCAACATTTACAAAAATTAAGATACTGCAAGGTTCAAAATAAAATCGGCTTTCGGGTCAGCACCGAAGTACTCACTACTTTGCTGTTAATGAATGTCTGTCTTGTATGAAACGAAAATAAAATCGCTCATGAATTACAAACGATAACAATTGACAGATACAAGTAGCATAGGTTAATAACATCAAAACACTGAAGCAAAAGGGCAGAAAAGGGGAAAATTCAAAACAAAAAATCTAAAAACATGGCAATTTAGATGCAGTACTAAAAACATGACAAAAATAACGCAAATAAACAAAAAGAACAAGAACACCACAAAACTAAAGAAACGAACATATACATAGAGGGTTTAAAACAATTGCCCCATGTCCGTCAAATATCCCCCAGAACATTGTTCCATACCAACTGTCATAGGTAAAGCTGTCCTAGGGGAAAATTGTCGGAGAACAGCAGTTGTCCAAGGGTTTGGGTCAGTTGTTGAACGGGGGTATTTTTTCTGCTCCCATAAACAGACTTAACTATAACTGGACTTGATATAATGCAACATAATTTTAAGAATGTGGCTTATAAACACAAGAAGGTTATCCTATTATAGTGTTTATACTGCAACAATAATAAAGTTGTTTTTTTTTTAAAAATCTGTACTATTTTTGGTGAAAAGGTGATTTAAAATATTTAGTGGACGTTGCTAAGTTTTTATGAATCTTTTCCTTCTTGCAACGCCACAGAACCAATATTACGGAAACATTTACTTGACTTCACGGAAAAGGCTTTGTACGGTCCGTGCCATATTGTCTGATGATGAAGTTCAGCTATATAATTGTAGGATAAATCTTGTAGTCCGAACATAACACGTAATTTGTGCATTAATTTTGAAATATATTGACTTAAATAGGGGACCATGCTGATTTCCAACCATTGAAGAAGAATTTATTGATAAAAAATATTTCATGAAATTGTTCAACCAATATCTCACGAAACGAAATAATTTATCCCAATTATTATTATTTCTAACATTAATGTTATGCTCCATTCAATAGAGTGGTTTTGTTCCTTCAACGGGAGAGGAGAGTGTTCTTATAACTTTTTGTAGTAAAATAATTTTAGACCATTCGATGATGTTTTCAAATATTGCAGCATAAAACCATCTACAAAAATAACAACTATTTTCAAATGTTGGTGCAACGTATAAAATATGGCCGCAATTTTCCAAAGGCATGGGATTGCAATTAGAACTAATTATATGTAGATTTAGTTGACTCTACTCTTATATGAAGCACGAACTTTGCCAAAAGTAAAGAAAACTAATAAATAGATAAAGGTCAAAACTTCTGTTTCTTCCAATACCTTTTGTGTAACATTGACGAAGTTGAATACTGAAATGTGAATTATATACCAAGTTCTGTGCAATTTTTTTGGAGTAGTAAAAATTAATTGAGTGCTCGTCAAGTTGGTAAATTCATATTTTTGCCTTTAAACAGGTCGTATTGAAACTTACGCGTTTTTGTAGATTGCAAAATCTGAGTAGAAGTTTATTCGATACAGTGACTTTCTTGATAGAGTCCGGTTATTCACAAATAAGCTACTTCAGCAAGGGTATGTTACCCAAAACTTGAAGTCATCCAGAAGTTTTACGGTCGACATCACCGTCTTGTGGACAGCTATGGGATATCTGTTTCCCAGATGACAACATAATTGTTGTTTCCTCTACCGGATTTGACATGTTCAACATGTCTCTGTGTACAGAGCAGGACATGCTTACCCTTCCGGGGCACCTGATGTCACTCTTGTTTATTGAGAGTTCACACTGTTAGTGCTTTAGTTTTTTGTGTTGTATATGTAACGTTCGTGTGTTTTGTGGGCATGTGGTGTCTTTGGTCTTCCGTCTTTTGGTGTTCTTGCTTTTGACTTGTCTCTGGACTTTGATTTGTGTAATCTTGTGCTTTGTTCCTTCGGTATTCTACTGCCGTTGTTTTCAACACGGCGGGTGTCTTATAAGAAGCAGGAGAGGCTAACTCTATCGGTGCACCTGATCTCACCTATGGTTTTTTATTGGGTCCATGTTGTTCATCT
>MJUU01053567.1:56393-67715 GCA_002080025.1 Modiolus philippinarum
CTGCGCATCATAACAAAGATCATGACTCCTACAAACCTTGTCTAATTTGTTCTTGGTGGGTAAGTCTAGTGAATTATAAGGCCCACAGTAATTTGTTCCTGGGAAAATTTATTCCGCCCTTCGGTACTATAGGTTTGATGGCCTTGTGTATGTCAAGTTTACCGCCTGCCGCGGCGCGTATAAACTTGGTTTTCGTGATTTTGCGGCTGGCACACGTGCTGTCTTCTATGAACTTACCGTTGGATGATTGTACGACCCTTGGAGAAAGAGACTCTGTGACTTTTTTTTCTTTTACGCAGTAGCTCATTTTTTGAAGTACTCTTTTAATAGTATTTCATTTTTTATTGCATCCGTCGGACTGCCGCGGGCACTTAGGTCTTTGTACACTATATCGTAGATGTCTTTCTCCTGTGCTTCTCGTAGAAAGAATAGACAGAAGTAGCCACATAGAACACTTAGTTTGTGTTGGTACTGAACTGTGTTACGTCTGTATTTACCCTTTATATAGTCAATAAATTCTTGTGGTGGTGGAAGACCATAACTATCAAAGTAAATATTTCTTTTGTCACGGAAGTCCCAACACACCCAATGCGTGCCGGCACCACTTTTATCGTCTAAATTAAGGACGCCGCACTCATTCTTGTTTCGTTTTAGTAATAGATTGTCCCTGCTGTAGACTCCTCTGAAAGAGGTAATACGTAGTTTATCAACCCAGTCTAAAATATCAAAGTTAGCGGATCAAGCGTCTGCCGTAGGCACTTTTTTTGCATGACGTAGGGTCTGCGTACGCTGTCTACTTGTAGTCCTTTGCCCGGGCGTTCAACTTGTAGTCCTCTGCCTAACAGCGGCGCTGCTAAACCGGTTAGTAATGGCACTGCCAAACTGGCTAACATACCAAGGAATCCACCGGTCTGTTGTCTTTTTGTGATTCTAAGACCAGTTCCTGTTTTTTGTTTGAGTGCTGTTTCTAATTGCTCTCTCTGTGTTTTTGTTAGGTGGTCAACGTAGGGTTTACGTAATAATGTGTTAATTTTGTTGTGTGGTACGTCTGCTGTTAAACCGCTACCAAGTATCTTTTTCACCCCGGTTTCAGCTAGAGCAGAGGCCGCTCCGATGCCAAGGGCAGGTAACAGTTTGGATGCCACTGTCTTTATGACCGGAAGTGCAAGTTTAGCAATTGCTCCAAGAAAACCTCCATTTTGTGACTGCTTCGACATTTGTGTCTTTGAAATTCATATGTGAACCCCAGTACCAGAGGCCTTTGCTTTCTGTATTTTATTTATTTGTGTTTGTGTTAGCGCTAGCGGCATATCACTTGTTAATTGGTTGTTTGTTAGTCTTAATGTTAAACAAGATGTGTTTTTGTATGCTTTAGCTAAATTCTTTCTCTGACCTTCGGATAAACCAAGACTATAGTTAACGTATTTACTACCTGCGGTACTCAATTTTATTAAGTCTAGATAATTATTATATCGTTTCCGACCGTGTCTAAAATTATATCTTCTTCGTTCAGTACAAGGGCAAGTTCGGTAGGCAGTGGCTGGGGAAATGTTCAGTCTGTAATGTAGAGTCAGAGATGTATTGTCCATACTCACCGATTCGTCTACGTAAGTCAAATCAAAATAGATTAATCCATAGAGTAATCCAAAGTTAGCAAGGGTAAGCATATTGCCGGTGTCATAGTCGTTGCTTGCGTTAGGTTTAAAATTGCAGACATCTCTGAAGATTCTGCTGATTTGATTCGTACTATATCCTGTTTCCGGGTAAAACGTGCCGGTGCCAACCTCTAATCTAGCAGCTGAGAGACTACAATTTTTATTTGCTCCTTCCCATTTCTTTGTAAAAACACAATTACGTGTTTCGCGTCTTTTATTCCTGTTGTAATACGAAACGACCCTTCAATAGATTGACTCGAGATATTAGTGTGAATGGGTTCTCTTAAGTATGTCCATCGTCTTGGTTTCATGTAATTTTGTAACACACCCGTTAAACCAACAGAATTTAATTTTAGTCTAGGAATCCGAAGTTCAAAATGTGTAATTACAACTCTTCCATCATCAGCGCCATCAGCCTTGTATAATAAATAATTGTCGTGGTTTATTTTTATCGTTATTCCCATCTGTGCCGGGGGTAAAAGATTTTGTTCCAACGAGGCAAAGAAAGAAAATCTATTTAATGGTATTTCCGCCGTTACTTCTTTTCTTGTTTTAGTTAAAGCTGTTCTCGCAGCAAATCCTATATTATCAACAGTGACCGCTTTGTTATCAGGGTAAATAAAGCTGTTTTTGCCTACACTATTCACATATCCGTCTGAAAACGTAAGCAATGATTTGACGTGATTTGCTAGAGATAAATTATTACAGTCGTAAACTGTTTTTCCGTTTTGGTGGACTGTCATTTGACTAAGAAAATTTGTTACATCTGAAATAACAAATACTGTGTCGTCGTCCGGTGCTGCTACGTCAGCTAGTTTATCTACTTTAAACGTTATTAAAAAATACCCATTGTACCAGTCATAAAACGAAACCCTATCGTTTATGCTAAATTTGTAATCCGTTTTGACTTGTGCTTCTCCATTTTGTGGAGTTCTTATGGGAGTGTCTAATAAAAAGTTACAATACTCATATCGATCACAGAAATGTGTACCTCTAAACATTTTTTATTACCGGATTATTATTTGCTTTCTTATATAAAAATGGTAGAGTTTATAAACAGTGTCTTAAACAGGTTAAACAAGAGTCTTGAGCGTTGGAAAAAGAGTAAAACCTATAAGATTTTTGTTTTACTTATGAGATGCTTAAACCGCAAGCAACGTATAAAATGTGAGTGAACTAAGACCTCATTATAAATCTAGCCCGTTTTACCCGTCTCAACTGTAGTGAATAACAAATCTTACATGTTTGTTTTTTTTCTATAGTCCCGTAGGTAGTAGTTAATATGGGAAAAATCTGCGGTTTCAAAAAAAACGTTTTTTTTTAAAACCGCAGATTTTTCCCCATAGTTAACTACTTTTAAGGGATGCATATGTGCATATGATTAAGATGTAGTGTTTATTAAGTCTCCCAAACGATGTTTTTGGAGACTAATTGTTTTTGCTCAATGCTTATTATTAAGTCTCCCAAACGAAGTTTGTGGAGACTTATTGTTTTTGCTCAATTCTTATTATTCTTTTTATTATTATTATTTTCCTTCTCTTTCCGCATCAAATTTTATCCACCAATTTTCTCAAAGACTAATGGCTGGTTCCTTTTATTAAGTCTCCTAAACGAGGTTTGGGGAGACTTATTGTTTTTTTCTCAATTCTTGTTTATTCAAACAAAGTTTGGCGACTTCTTGTGTTTGCACCGTTTCTTCTTATTATTATTAATATTCCGCCTGAAAAATCATCTTGTCCAACCAAATTCTCAGAGATCACTTGCCCAATCATCATCAAACTTCGCAGGTAGATAGATCACCACCCAAAGATGTGCACTTTGGTGTTGAAATTTTCCAAATGACCACCATCATTGGTCACTTTGAACTTTGACCCTAAATCTTATTATTGGATTAACTCGGAAACTGTAACAGATAGCTAATACAATGTAATGACAAAAATGTTAGTTAGGTCATGCCCGACATTTGTTACATTTAGACCGAAACTCTATGGTCAACCGTTCAGGAGTTATGCCTCTTGAAAATTTCATCATATCTTTTAAGTACGTTTTTCTCGAAAACGGTAAGAGATAGAAACCTGAAACTTTTTCCATTCATCTTAGGTGATATGTGTTACATTTAAAAACGCCAAGGTCAAAGGTCATTGGTCACTTTGAACTTTGACCATAGACCTTGTTTTTATAATAACTCATAATAGTGGAACGGTTGAACCTGAAAAAATATATATTTAATGCACCCTCATAACATACGGCTGAATTATATATCATTGGAAAGAAAAATTCACTGACTTTCAAATAAATGATGCCGTAGAGGTAATAAATGGTAACTTTTCGAAATTTCGGGGCTGGAAAAGGGGGGATGGAAATTAATGATAACAAATATTTCTACGATAAGGGTAAACAAAACAACCCGAAAGATGCCAGAAGGGTGTTGTGTGTAACATCCGTATATGGAATTCAGCGTTATTTAGAAATTAAAATAATAAAAAAAGATGTATCGGGAAGCAATGTTCATTAACTTATACCCCTGTTTGAGAAAATGACTTAGTCTATATAATGCTTCGTGTTACCAAAAAAAAAAAAAACACTTTAAATGTTCAAATAAATAGTAGATGAACCTCGGTATGATGTTAAGAATTGCTTGTGAAATTTGATTCTATTCTGGCCTCAGATGATAAAGGAATTGCGATTACAAGTTAAGCATCCTCCATGTCAACTTCGGGGAAAGGCAAAGTTGTTACAATATCTACAACTATATTATATTTTGATAATACCCAATAAGTTTCATTCATTTTTCTGCAAATTGGAAGTTGGGGGTTATAAAAATGGACGAACGAACGAACTAAATGACAAACGGAACACACAAGTCGGACAAACGGACGGACCGCAGACAAGTAAACGGAGGGGAGCGACGATCAAAATAGAGTGAATGATTTGCATTGAACGTTAAACGTAATTTAGTTCAGACATGAAACGTAAAAGCTGAACCTGTTCTGTGACTGACTGAAAGACTGAATGACGAAATGGCGAACGAACGAACAATACAATATAAACTATAAACTCCCAACAAATATGGATCGAGTGTAAGTACCAGCTGTTGCATCCGTGAATTTAGAAATCTTATCTTCAGTCATACTAGAGAATCGCCATACTCACGAAAAGTTAAGATTTTGACGTGACTCGTTCATTACATTAACTTGCTTTTGACGTACGTTTACGACATCATAAAAAAGGTTAAGATCGGAATATCTTTACTGGGCTGTCTTTAACGGTGAACGGCTATTAACTTTCTTTCATTTTCCACCTATTCATTATTGTCATCAACATTTATTGTGTGCGAATGCTCACTATGGCAGAGACCAGATGCCTGACATGGAAACAGTTCAGTGCAGGATAAATTCTGTTCATGACATACACAGCCTCTACTGCATTCAGATTTTTCTTGTGCAAACAAGATCTGGAAGAAAGTCACTGGATTCATATCTCCTTCGAAAAATGCATTGAGAATACCAAAATTGTCTTCTCTTCGACCATTTTCCAATCGTGAAGTAACTACAATATGCGTCTAATGGGCATTTGTCCAAATCTGGGTTCGGTACATAGCTCGTAGAACGTGCTACTTGAATGTAGCTCAGAAGGAGGAAATTTAGCTCAAATAGCATTTTTGAACGTTGCCTTTTGGAATCTTAATTTGTTATGGTCATTATGTACTTTGCTTGGCTTTCTTTTTGGATCATACAAACGAGAAATGACATTGCGACTAACCAACACGGCTTCATCAATATTGTTTGAGGACAACACGATCAAATTGGAAACGAGCTCTTTTAGCAACTAGAACACAGACTTTTTACCAATGCTAAAAAACGAAGATATGGTGTCGCAGCCTGTGACAGCATGTGCTGCTGGTAAGATTTTACAACGGACAAAGGTCATGCACTGAAATGTAACTTTGATATTTATAGCCACGTCTGTCTTGAACCACTACTGCCGAGTGTGTGTCATATTTGAATAGTTATGTACAAGAGGCACTAAAAATCATATACATCTGGCGATTTAACGACTATCTTGTCTTGTAGCTTTGCTTCCCAGCTGTAAACTTTGTCGGCATGAATCGCATGTAAAATCAGCCTTGTGTCGGCCTCCTCATAGTTGCTGAACAGCGTTTGACTGTCATTCGCAAATCCTTCTGGTGCCCTTTTAACAGCCTCAGGGGATGGAACACAACCTGCAAGAAACAAACATTTTCCATGTTCAAAAACATTTGCCGCAGTAAAATGTTTGACGGAAAACTCACAAAGAAAATGGATAATGGCCTGTTTATTGTCACTGGAGTCCATTTTCTTCCAGTCTGGAATAGATCGCCCTTCAATCACTTGAAATACCTTTGCGTTTGGACCACTTTTACTTCGCCGTTCCCTCTCAGCTGCCTTAATAGATAGTCTGATATCTATCAATAGATAGTCTGATATCTATCAAAAACATCTGCAACAGTTGATTCTGACTCTAAATATTTAACTTGTCCATCCATAAAACCTGCTGCCAAGTCCCTAAATGTTTTGTACTTCTTGGCACAGTGTGATTGTAGGTTGGCCATCCCATCTCTTATCAAAGTGGCTGCTTCAAATACTGGAAAAGATTTCGTTGAAGTCACCATATCTATTCAAGTTAGTGAGCTAGGTCCGCCTTGCAGGTTTTCCTCATGGTACCATCGTCGTTGAACAGTGCGATTGGTTTAGGACCAAAGAGAAAAAATAACACCTTTTCGAATGTAACATCCTCATGGCAGCTCGCCAACACTAAGGCACGACGAAATACAGAGACTGTAAGTATCAGGGACAGATCAAAGGAACTTGAAAAGGGGTTCCAATTTAGAAGTGAAAGTAAATTTCGCCGAGCGGAGCGAGTCCTGAAAAGTTTTGGTTATTTCGTAATAAAACATCAGGATGTTCATAAAAAACACACGATGACACCCCTGGAACACCCCCAGCCCCCTTTTGGATCCGCAAATGAGTTTTGCTATTGTTAGTCTTGTTTGTAAATTTTACGGTTTTATACAATGCAAATCTGAATCAATCTAAGTATATAAAGATACATAAAGTATTTAAATCATGCGGACCTATTAATCCGGATACTAGAAGATGTTGTTTTTAGTAGGTATTTGAAAAATTAGAATTACGTTTAATTAATTTGTTTTATTATGCAACAAATTTCAATCATATTGCCAGATATTTTTGCTTCTTTTTATGTGTTCTGCAATTCATTTTGCAATATTATTTAAGTACCGTAATGTTTAAAAGTCACCAGACTTGTATTTTGAAGTGAAAATTAGAGTTTCAAACATCATAAAATTTCAATTTCTTACATTCTTAGGAATCATTTTAGTATTTTTATCAGAAAAATATATCTTTTAAAAAATTCTGGAGGTATCATAGTAAGTTCGATAACGATAATTTAAAATCTTAATTTTCGGCATGACACCACCATGGAACAAAAGAACAAAGTTTTTGCAACACAAAACCGGAAATTTACGAAAAACTTACCGTGCGATTTTTTTTACGGCATGTCTAAAATGAAAGATGAATGTTTTCTTTAAAATATATATAAATTTCAGGTGTGTGTTATGTGGGTGCATTAAACTTTTTAAATAGGCCACTTATTTTCATTTGGCCGCTCCACCATAAACCTTAATAGATAGCTGATAACATGTAATAGCAAAAATGTGTGTCTTGTTAAGATCTACATTTGTTACATAGCGTCCAAAATAATCGAACCAACCGTTTTCGTTTTATGGACCAAAAACCGATTTTAATGTCCGAATTTTGCATTTTTGCTTATAGCTTAAATACCATTGAAGATACTAAAAGACATTCAACGAACAAAATGTTCAGGAAGTCTGGACCTTCAAAATGAGGGCAAGGTCAAAGGTCCAGGTCACAGCCCTATAGCGTTATTTCACGTTAAAGTATCAATAAATGTACATATTAAGCTTTGAATGTTGGTTTCATCAATGAATCAATAATGAAACCATTATGACGCAACTTCCTTTCTGATGCAATCCAGTACATATACTAATGAAGTGTTAACCTGGTAATCAAAGTACTACTAACACTGATAGACGAAAAGATAATGAGTTTATGACACTATTTCTTACATAGGGAATAGAAACCAATATTTCAAAACACATTATTACAATCATTGGTGATAAATATCTACACAGCATTTTTTCAAAAAGCAATTTGGTGTGAAATCTGGTTTGGGTGACTTGTGTTTGCATGCAAACATATTATCACTCGTGTTTCTTGTTCTTCTCTTTCCGCCAAAAATTTGTTCGACCATTTTCTCAAAGACTAATGGTCCGATCTTGACCAAATTTCACAGGATGAAAGAACCTTATCCCAAACAATGCCATGGGGTCTTTGAATTTTCAAAATGGCATCGGTTGCCATGGAAATGGCAAAAAAGGCGGGAAAATAAAAGTGCTCAGAATTGGATGCAAAATTTACAGGAAGGTTGCTTAGGGCATGGGGAAAAGGTTTCCTGTGACCAAGACTTCAAAATGGCACTGGTTGCAATGGAAACGGCAAAGAGGCGGGAAAATCAATGTGCTCGGAATTGGATGAAAATTTACAGGAAAGTTGCTTAAGACATGATGGTTTCTGGTCTCAAAGACTTCAAAATGGCATCTGTTTCCATGGAAACAAAAAAAAAAGATTTAAAAGTGTTCATAATTGAATGAAATGTAACAGACAAGTTGCGTACGATTTGTGGAAGTGATTTATAGCCTGGATTTCTGATTTGGGAGTTCGTTTGGGAGACTTTTGTATCAGCATCCTGATACAGTTATAGATTTTTATTATTATTCTCCTTCTCTTTCCGCATCAAATTTTGTCCACCAATTTTCTCAAAGAATAATGGCTGGAACTTGATGAAACTTCACATGATGATAGAGGGCAATGAGTAGATGTGCCCTTTGGTCCGAAAAATTCCAAAATGTCGACCGTTGCCATGGAAACGGAAAAAGGCGGGGAAAATCAAAGTGCTCAGAATTGGATGAAAATTGACAGGAAGGTTGCCTACGCATGCATAGAATTGATTTTTGGTCTTAAAATTTTCAAAATGGTGGCCGTTGCCATGGAATTGGGAAAAAAGTCGGAAAACTTCAAAGCGCTCAGAATTGAATGAAATTTGACATGAAGGTTGCCTAGCATGCATAGAATTGATTTTTGGTCGTAAAATTTTCAAAATTGCGGCCGTTGCCCTGGTAACTGAAAGAAGGCGGGAAAATTCAGAGTGCTTAAAATTGTATGAAACTTGACAGAATGGTTGCCCACCATGCATAGACTTGATTTCTGGTCTAAAAATTTTCAAAATGGCGATCGTTGCCATGGAAACGGAAAATTCAAAGTGCTCAGAATTGGATGAAATTTGACGAGAAGGTTGCCTAACATGCATAGAACTGAATTTTGGTCTTAAAATTTTCAAAATGGGGAACTTTACAATACAAACATAAGGTTGTCTGGGATTTCATTTGGGAGACTTTTGTGTTAGCTCTGCAAACACATTACTTACTTGTTATTTCATGATTTTCTTGTGTTTCTATTTTACTTTGTCAGTTTCACACCAAGCTTTCTTTGATTTGTTCTATGCTAGGTGTTATCTTGGCAATCTTAGATTGCGTTTATCACTCTATTTTGACTTATTAGAGTATTTAATTAAAAATTAAAATTTCCCGCGTTTCGTAGTATAGGCAACTCATTTCAAAAATGTTTTTTTCTGCATTCTATATTTACTTTATCACTAGGAATTACATTATTTCACTAGATTTTTTAAGAATCTACATGTTGATAATTTAATTCTGAATTATTTATCATATTTGCTTATACTTGTTTTTCAATATCTTTTAGCAAAATAATGGATTAACTGTATTAAATATAATTTAAAAAATTAAAGATAAAAAATACTATCAAAAGTATTTCCCCCCAGGCGATCTTTCGAGCTCTGGATTTTGGGCACAGGTTTCCAAGTTTTTCTCACATCATTTTAAATATAGTCTTTTTGATTGTTGGGTTCTAATGCTGCTGATGAGGAATAAATTTCCGAAATGGCCATACAGCTCATTAAAATTAATGCAGTTGGAGTTAACATATGTGTTATGGTCTCATGTTCATTTACTCCATATCCTCTTGTTAAATATGTTTGACTGTGTTTGAAATATAATTTGACCTGATCATTGATCGTTTTATTTGTTTTACTTAGCCGGCGGGATTGCTGTTGAACGAGTTTTTGTAGGTTTATTGTATTTTATTATTTATATGTTTTATGACTCGCTATATGTACATTTTGTAATGCAATCATATATTTTTGTTTATACATTTGCTTATAAACTACAGTGTCCTTATGCTTGATGGGCTCTAGATAATCTAAGATTGTTTCTACAATTTTATTTTGCATCATTAGAGCATTTTATTAATAATTGTATCAACAGCAGTTTGGTATTCCAATGGCATAAATTGTGCTCCTTTACTTGCAGACTTGTTTTTATATTCTTACGAGACTGAATTTCTTTAGGTCTTTAGGGAATCACATAAGATCATAAAATAAAAGATGCTAGATCGTTCAATCCCACTTATTAGATACATTGACAACGTTCTTTCCATTAATAACGCATCTTGTGCTAAATGGATCCTTCGATATATTTTTCATTAGAACTAGAGGTCAAAGGAAGGACAGAAACCACAAAATCTACATCTCTTTTTGACTTACATATCATGAATTTGACGAAATTGGTCACCTTAGGACTAAATCTTATGACAAAATTGACAAATTTAATTTCAAAATTATTTCCCTAACAAGGACAGTAATATTTTAACTTCTCCTGCTAACCGAGTGTATGTTTCAAAGTTGATTCTTTACGCAAGAGCTAGGACAAATCATACAGACTTTTTATTAGACAAAGTTATCTTAGTGACCGCCTTATTTATCAAGGCTTCAAAAAATTCCGTCTCATCATGAAAAAAATTATTAATATATATCAGGCCTTTGCGGCAATTGTTAAGCTCGGTGCGAAATCTGTTGCAAGATTAATTCTTTTTTCTACTTTATACTGGGATGATCATTACATTTTTGTCAGTGTGAGCTATTGCCATCACTTAGCGTCCGTCGTCCGTCCGTTAACTTTTCACATTTTCATCTTCTCCTCTGAAACCACTGAAGCAAATTCAACCAAACTATACAGGAATGATGTATGGAAGGTCCTTTACAAAGACTGCTAATTTTGTTCCGGTTCGATAAAAACATGGCCGCCAGCGCGGAACTTGGGTTTAACATTTGAACATTGGGAAAAATCACATTTTCATCTTCTCCTGTGCAACCGCCGAAGCAAATTCAACCAAACTTTACAGGAATGATATACTAAAGGTCCTCAACAAAGATTGCTCATTTCGCTTGGATCCGATTGAAAACATGGCTGCCAGCACGGAACATAGTTTACCATTGAACCCTATGGAAAAACCACATTTTCGTCTTCTACTCTGAAATCGATGAAGCAAAATCAACCAAACTTTACAGGAAAGATGTATGCAGGGTCCTTTAAAAAGATTGGTCATTTTGTTCTGATGCGATAAAAAACATGGCTGCCAGGGCAGAACTGAGGTTTAACATTGGACCCTAT